>JABSTQ010008249.1:0-52268 GCA_013358835.2 Ixodes persulcatus | reverse complement strand
AGGGTACGAACCCGCGTTTGTTGTCTGCGCAGGTGGCTGGAGACGTCGAAGAAGTTGAAAAAGGTGAAACAGTCTAAAAACAAAAACAAATAAACACGAAGAGCTTTTTCCTGCTCGGGAGAAGAAAGACACGATGGAAAGCGACGGAAAGCCTACTCGGCGTTGTCTCACTTGATCTTTGTTTTTCGTATATCTGTATATGCCTCGCCCGTTTTTCTAGTGGTTCTAGTGACCGGTCATACGAAAAATCGTGTTTTCTTTTCGCCTGTTCTCCCCTTCCTGATGTTTTATATTTTGCTGAACTTGCTCTCTTTATGTGCTGAATGTTCTGCTCGTATTGCTCCAGTTACTGTATTATGCTCATATTAAAAAAAAAAAAGTAACGAGTAATTAAAGTAATCTGTTACCAAAAGTTTTGTAACGAAATTATAGTACAAATTCCTTCCGGAAAAAGTAACGTGGCGATTACAAAATTACTTGAAAAAGTAACGGATTACAAGTAATCCATTACATGTACGGATTACTTCCCAAGTCTGGTCATAGACTCACAGTGAATGACGAAGCTCAGGTTTGGGTTAGACCTAAAAACGCAACGTGGGTATTTAGCTAGTAAAAAACAAACAAAACAAACAAACAAACAAACAAACAAACAGGAAGTTTATTATTATTTTTGTTTATGAACATGTCGCAGATTTAAAGTATAATCCTATTCTGAGCTGTATCCTACACTAAAAAAAAAAACAACAAAAAAAAACAACAAAAAAAAAAACAACATGCGTCTACTTTTTCGCACAACACTTGGAGAGCTAATCACCACAACTTATGGAGGCAGGTCAGCGAATGACGATGCCGAGACGGGTGGTGCACGGAAGCACCCGATGTCAAAAGTCCCGTGTCATATGCCCCGCGGCTAATGCCCTCGCCTTTGTGCCCCGCTTTCAAAAGCCCCTGTTTCAGAAGCCCATGACGCGAATCCCCCGTGTCAGGTGGCCGGGTCCTCAGCGCGAGATTGGAGCATTCTGCTTTTAACTAAGAAACCGCAAGTGTGCACGAGAGCTTGTGTAACAATTATGCCGTACCCGGGACTCAATTAAGAAATAATTGGATAAAGCTTCCCGTTCTTCAGGCGTACGTAATTCACATTCACGTCTTGTGAGGTTACAAGTGAGAACCGACAGAAAATACCAGTCACTGGCAAAACATTTAACGTTAAAGTTTTTATGAATAAGCATCGAAGCAAAGCTTTCGTTGTCTCTGAAGCACACGCAGATTCACAATTCCTACGGTTCTGTCAAAACTGTTAACCCGCAGCTCATGGCACCATACTTATTACATATACAGCACCAAACACCCTTTCCATTCTTACGTCGTCCTAAAAATATTTGTATCCATCTAGGTAGATAAAGTCTATAATTCTACGTCTGAGTATACTTCTATGACAGCAGAATGCATTGCTGGGTATGCATATTTATGCAATTGGCCACGTGTAGTACGTCATTCGAAGTTTTTCTGCGGTTCATGTTAACCGTATTTTGTTGTTTCTTACACTTAAAAGAGCCTTTGTAGACTTTCAACGGATTAGGTAAATACATACGAAGAACAATGCTGGTTGAAACGCGAAGAGGATGGAACGGGGGCAGTGGGGACGGGGCTTTTGGCACTTGGGGAATACGGGACGGGGTAAATGAACGCGGGGTTTTCGAAACGTAGGTATAATGACGCGGGGATTTTCCGACGGGAATTCTGCACGCGGGGAAATTGTGCTACACACGCCGAAACATACGTTTAGACCAAAAAATGACCGCATCTCCACGTGGTGAATGATCTTGATTGGGGCGAAGCTCTGGTGGTGTTGATGATACTGATTTTATTGTTCATAGGTAGTGCTGATGGTGCTGATGGTGCTGATTTTTTTTTATTGCTCATAGGTAGTGCTGAGTTCCGGGCTGCGTTTCTACTTCATTATTACTGCTTTATCTACGGTGAAATGCAGAGCCATGCATGCAAAGTTGAACGCGATTATATACGCATTTGACCGCAGCGCCCTCTCATAGACGTTGAGCGGCTACATGCAACGTTTCATTCATGACATCCCCAGCTCTTGAGTTACTACCACATCTCAGATGCCCCTACTCGTCCCGCAGTCGTGGCCGAGTGGTTAAGGCCATGGACTAGAAATCCATTGGGGTCTCCCCGCACAGGTTCGAATCCTGTCGACTGCGCAAACATTTTTTCTTCTTTTGTGAGCACGGACGCCGTACGAACGGACAGACAAGGCTAGACCCTAAAGAGCTTTGCCCCTAAAAACGCATTCTGAGTAGTGACATTAGGCAATGTAAGCGTGACATTTTGCATTCCTTAATGTCACAACTCAGACTGCGTATTTGGTCTGGACATGCGTTTCGGCATCGTCATTCGCTGAGCTGTTTCCGTAAGTGGCGGTGATTGGCCCTTCGAGTGTTGTGCGGAAAATTAGACGCACGGGCGTTTTTTAGAGTGTACCCATCTTCTGCCCATGGGGGCTAATTTAGACATCGGCGAGTTGGTCCAGGAGGCATTGGTTGGTCGCAGTGGGTTTACTGCCCGCTGCGATTGGTTAGCGCCACGCCTGACGTGGTCGCGAACGCTCGGGAAAGTCGCAGATAGACCGGTCAGGTCACTACGACGCGGAGGTCACAATCTTGATAGCATTGGCTATCAAGATCATGACGCCGACTACATCGCCGATGTGGAACTTAGACCCGAGTCCCACGCGTCCCGCCGGAAAGTAGAAAATTATGATTTTGTTTAAGCGTTGTTCATTTAGTTATTCATGCGCCGTTCCAGCGTGTATAGGTCTGAACGGCAACTAAAAATGTTCAACCTGAATTTTCGCTACCGATGAATGAAATACTTATTAAATTAATCAATTGCGTAGACCTCCAGGCATAAAATGACACACTTTAAAAGGACGCACGATTTTCATGTGTATAGTATGCTTTCGGACAGCACAGGGTATCCGGGTGTGCGTGTTGCTGAATCCAGTCAATCCTTGCCGGAAGTGCACCGTCACGGCACTCATTTAATTCATGCGTTTGTTGTCACCAAATAACCGAATCACGCACAGTGAAGGCTCATTGTGTGCGGTTGTTTTTTTGTGCCTGATTGGTTTAACCGTTGACAGAAAATTTATAAAACGAGCCCCGTGACAATGCACTCTTGGCGCTGCTTGATCGGCACCATCGAATCGTGGCGTCGGCAGTGGTTGGGTTGACGAGAAAGGGAGGATATCACCGAACAAAGAAATATATTATTTTTTTCTGCATGCATCGACACTTGTGCTGCGATGTGCAAACACCACAACTAGCCTAAATAAAAAAAAAATATAAGCGCGTAACGAGGCGTCAAATCTGACCCTGTGAAGGCCGCGCTCTACTCACTCGGTTCCAGTGTTCCAAAGACGACCATCACGTCGCAGGTTGAGAAATCCGAATAAACGAGACGAATTTGAGATGTCGCTGCCTTAACGGCTGTAGAACGAACGAAATACACCTATGTTAGAAACTGCAACCGGTCTAGTCCCTGACACAGTGGCGTCACTAGAGTTAGCGGCACCCGGGGCGGCACCCAGTTTTACCGCTCATGTGCTCCATGGTTAACGTACGGGCCTCGCGGCGCGGCGCCGATCCGATCTGTTCGGAAGCAGCTACTGCGTTTGCGATCCGATGGCCTTGACTGCAGAATTCCGGGTAGTGTAGCGGGTTGCGGAGAGCGTTGCGGGACGGTGAAAAACAGCGCGAACGCTCTCGTGAGAACGTTCTAGTCGTCTGCGAAGTAATTTGAAGTCCCATGGGTGACACGGAAGGCGTTGTAAAATCACCATTGCAACTATGCGGGTCTTCACGAACAACAACGACGGTGCCGAGAAGTGGCGGTATGACTCTGACCGAGATTGGTTTGGCATTGGTGGTTTGAGTTCAAGGTGAGGAATCCGTTTGCCGTAATGTTTCTGCCACAGCCGATGAAGGAGTTAACACAAGGGGTGTAGAAAGGATGCCGAGACGGCGCACTTTGTACAGGAGAGACCTTTGGCGTCGTCAGGTTTGTCGAGCCAGCCATTCGATGCCGCCGAGAGATGAGGAAACGCGCTGTTGTGTGTTCCGGAATTTCTCTGCTGGGTTAGTATTTTGGACTGGGTTGGTGGGCATTTACTCTCATGCATGCTGTTTTTATGGTACTCGGGGATTACGCTTTGTCACTGGTCATTTCAATGTCGCGGTCATAACACCTGATAATCATTGAATTCAGTGTGACTTTCTATAAAGTCACTAAAACATAGTCGTGTACTTTCGAACGAAAGCGCAAAGTCTCTCGTAAAAACTGGTCCGTGTCTCATACAAGGGATTTGCGCTAGCCTTTTCTGTTCAATCTGGGTTTCTTCTGAACTTTGGACGCCTTCTTAGCGGCGTTAAGGGCCCGTACAGGTTCTGAGGTATGTTTTCTTCGGCTGATACGTTGTGCGCCTCCAGTGGTCTCAAAGGAGTTAGACGCGTTGCATTTGAATTGTTATTTGAATGTAATTATACAGTCTATACGATTATTCATTGAAACGATTTCGATATATATTTTTTTAAATTTCAGCTTAATTGGGGATCAACTAAAACACGGCGTTGCTAGTGTTGTGAACATACCTTTGGCGGTAATGTTTTCTTCTACATTATTACTTTAAAAGTAATATTTTGTTAGCACAAGAACGTATGCGCCGGTTTTATTTGTTTTATTTCGCATCTGAATACTTCAATTTACGTTTAGGGTATAAAAAGTGCGTGTTCAAGCGAAGTACTGCCAGTCGTTCTACGTTCGGTGCTAATGGTAGCCCCGCAATTATGTGCGCGCGACGTGCTTTTGCGCGCATGTGTTTTTGATACACAAATATCGCCGCGTATCAGAAGGTGACGCGTCAAGCGGTGCGCCGGGCGGCGCCCAGTCTCACCGCTCATGTGTCTCCTGCTTAAAAGCAGGGGTGGTTTGCTCATCTTGCGGCCGCGGCTGCGGCTGCGGCCAAGAGGGATTTTTATGTCACGTGACCAGCTCCATGGGGACAAGGAAGTACCTAGCGTCCCTGCTAAATGGCGGAGAAATCCGTATCGCTTCAAGTACAAAAGCCTAATTTCGCTCGCAGAAACTGACTGGAGGGACTTTCAACCGGAATCCAATTGACCGCCTCTTTATACTGTAGGAGCGGCAGGTAAAGTTACGGCCAGGGAGGGTAAATATGAGCCAAAATAAAGAAAAAGCCACGCGAGATAAAAGCGGTTAGCACAAGCGCTGATCGAAAGTTTTTTTCCCGCTCCGTTATATAGACCTTTCCAAAAACGAGCTTGTGGCCGGTGCCATTTTGAGCGTTCGTGCATATGGCGCGTGCTTTGCTAGCTTTCCGAAGCGACGAACACGCACGTGCTGGGCTGTGAAGATCGCACGCTGGACTGTGATTTTGTAAACATTGGAAAGGTCTATAGATTTATGTTCGGTAACCGTGAAGGACAGCACGTTCTAAAGCGTGTAAAACGTATGTCTGTATCTTCCTGTCAAATGGTGGTTCCAGGAACGCGTTTTTTTTGTGCCTTTGTCAATTGACTGTCGTTTATGCCACCAGCCAGAAACAATAGAGCACTGTTTTATCTACTGTACAGATGCGATCTTCTGGGATGTGCTCCAAAGAACCCTAAAAAAGATATTGACTTAACAGATCACAGTATTCGTTACTTATACGTCCCGACCGAAACAAATATCTCTTTTGAATTATTCATACTGATTGGTTTACACAGTCTCTGGACATGCCGGATGATCGACAGAAACGCTGAGATTCCACGCACAACTAAATCCATATTTCTGGAAGAAATTGTTTTCTTCCAGAAATTTCTGGAAGAAAAGTTAGAAGTGTTTATAAATCCCACCCACCAGTGCCCGACTGGTTTCCTCTGTTAGACGCTTGTCTAAGACTTCCTGATGTTTAATATAGTGAAAGGAGCCAACATCGGTATTTCATCAAATTATGTGTTTCATACAAAACGCGCTTGAAATGTGCTTGCCTTAGGAATTTGTATAAGTATATGCCATGACGAATGTGTACTCTCTGTTTCCGCAAAAGTGCATAGTACCCAGAGTGAAAGCATGAGTGCAATACGAGTGCGAGTTCAGTTATTATGTTCATCAAAGACTGATCACCAGAAGAACATATTCATCCACCACCTCCATCATCATGTATATAACATTCACTGTGTGCATATAGATTTCGATACTTGAATTTAAATTTTGCATGTATTAAAGAAAAAAAAAAACCTTTTGCTGTGGTCAAGAGGTTAGAGCGCCGGCACTTGTCGTCGCGGCGTGAAAGTCCCGGGTTCAAATCGCGCCAGAAACTCTCTTTTTTTATTGCATTTGACTGCAATCCCCCTAAAAATGTAGACAAGGCCATATGAGCTCTATAAAATCATTGAGTTGGTAGTTCCGACTCACCAGTTCGTTGTTCATGACCTCGGAAGAGCGCTCTGGCTTTCTTTACCAACTTCCGCCACGCCTCCTGCATCTGCCGTGCACTCCGCGGACAGTTGACAATATCTTCCCATGCCGGTCTCTTCGTTCGCCAGGTAACTGTGCTGCTAAATGTCTCTAGAATTTGTTGTTTCCGTTTTCCAACTGCTCTAATTAGTTCCATTTGTTGATCCAAAGTCATTTTAGGTGTTTGCGTTAGAGAGATGGTTTGAGATGTTGACGCCTGATTAATTTTTGCATTCGGTTCTGATCGTCTGCTATTCTAACTAAAATTCAACAAGTAATGTTACAATATTACAAAACGATTGCCACAGCAAAATTAAAAAAAAAAAGATTGTGGTGGCTTAGCTTGGCTATGCCAGGATATACGTAGCGTGAGCTTAAGCGCACAAAATGAGAGGCGCTATCAAGCGGCTCCGGTGCAGCGTCAGACTTGGCTACTGCGCAACGGAGGCGCACAGCTGGGCACGCGGCGGCGCCAGTTCATCTGCCGCGGCTATGACGTCACTCCTCTGGAATGCGCAGACCGGCGAGGCGCGCGCGGCGGCGGCGGCTCCGGCGCGCCAGCTGTGCGCCGTGTGACGTCACTGCTCCTCGCGCATGCGCAGCACGGCTCTTTGGGAGCCACGCGAAACTGCTCAAAACCTCGGCCAGTGTAGCTCACGCTACAAAAGTAAAAATATACCTTTTATCACATTCCATGCAAGTAAAAGTATGATCTCTTTTATTTGGGTTTTACGACTTTCTGAGACGTTTGACTTGCTGCCTTGCCTGTAGGATTTCGCTCAATCAATGCATCCACAGCTGCTAGTCTTTTTTTCTTTTTGCTTATTTTGTAAAAGTTTTTTTTTTCTAAATTGTTACAATTGCAGTCTTTATTAGTACTAAATAGGCGCCTTCTGTTAGTGAAAAGTGTCGTAGCAAGAGCGTTGCATATTTAAAAACACATAAAATTGTAGTTGCTGGGGAAATTATGCTTGCCTCGGCTCCGTTTGTGTGAAAGTCATACCGATGCTGTTATCTTGGTTTTCTTTTAATGAACATTATGAAACGATTGTATTAGCGCGTTAACTTGCCTTGATCTTTTTTTTCTTCCCGGTGTTTCGATTGAACAGGGGGGACAAACAGTAAAACCCGTGTAAGGCGCAGTAGTGCAAGTGAATGATTCGTAAAAAGAATCACAGCTAAAAAAATAAACCAGCGGTTGAATGCGTCTCTCTCGTCCTCCTTACATTTGTATTCTTGGTTTGTTCAGCTGGTGTCTCCTAAATATAATTAACCAACGTGCTCAACTCTTTCCCGTGGTAAAAAATAAAACACGCGCAAAATACAAAAAAATGTTTCTAGCGCGATTTGAACCCGGAACTTTCACGCCGCGACGACAAGTACCGGCGCTCTAACCTCTCGACCACAGCAAAAGGCGCGAGCCGCCGGCGCTGGCGTAGGTATAGACGCTTTCAGTGCGCGCCAGATTTAGCCGCCATAGCCGACCTTCTCTTGTTTTACCGAGACGCCGAGCCACTGAAGCGGGCGTTGACAAGCCTTCACAAAGGCCTATGCCGGGGAGAAGGACACAGTAACACTTAAAATGGAAATAACCTGCCCTGCGGTGGTAATGATGAAGTGAAGTGAACGGAATAAGACGGAACAAAAACTGAAGGTCGGTTACGGCGGCGCCCATGCACAGCTGCCTGAAAGCGTCTATATAAATATACAGCCACCGCTTATATCTCGCGTGCTTTTTTTTTTATTTTGGCTTTTATTTACCCTTCCTGACCGTAACTTTACCTGCCGCTCCTACAGTATAAAGGGGCGGTCAATTGGACTCCAGTTAAAAGTCCCGGCAGTCAGTTTCTGCGAGCGAAATTAGGCTTTTGTGTTTGAAGCGATACGGATTTCTCCGCCATTAGGCAGGGACGCTAGGTACTTCCTTGTCCCCATGGAGCTGGTCACGTGACATAAAAATCCCTCTTGGCCGCAGCCGCAGTCGTGGCCGCAAGATGAGCAAACCGCCCCAGGCGAGTGGCGCACTGCCGTATATCTAGAGAGTTTGGCCATTCGTTGGAGAGGATAGGAAAAATAAGGAGACGCCATTAGCCCAAAGCGGGCTGGGCGTGTTCCAGGGCATTTTCACAAATTTGAAGGTGGCCAACCAGAAGCGCGAGAAACAAACTTAATAAGTGCACTGGAGTAACTCTCGGTGATTGAAAATATGGTGCACGTGATGTTTCTATCACGGTCTACCTAAATCATGGCGGAAGAGTGGGACTAGCGGAACGATGGACATAATCCGTATACCAGGCGCCGATGGCCGGAAATCTGCCGTCCGAGCAGTCACACTTTGTCCGAGCAAAACAGTGTTGAGCGGCACATTCGTTTCTTACATCTTTCTGCATGATCATGATCGAAACATCACGTGCACCCTGTTTTCCACCATGAAGGGTTACTACATTTAACTCTTAAACGCGTATTAAAACGATTAAAACTGTTTCTCGCTACCACCGCTAGGAGATTCTTTTGGGCTTCTGGTTGGCCAAGAGCGCGTGCATCAAGCCCTCTTTCTTCGTCTGGTGCACGCCCTGGCTCTGCCCGCGCCTCCCATTGACCAAACTCTCTTTATACACGGCTCTGGAGCG
This sequence comes from Ixodes persulcatus, assembly GCA_013358835.2. NCBI lineage: Eukaryota > Metazoa > Arthropoda > Arachnida > Ixodida > Ixodidae > Ixodes > Ixodes persulcatus. The sequence continues at coordinate 43,098 of JABSTQ010008249.1, read as the reverse complement.
GCGCTCCGCATGACCCATCGCCTAGCGACAGACGGCGACATATGTGGATCCAAAGCACATCCACGCAAAAGCCCGTCGCGCGACGCCCATAGTTGCTAAGCAACCATTGGCACGGAACGTAGAGCGACTGGCACTACATTGCTCTAAAACGCACTTTGTGCCCAAAACATAAAGTAAAATATTCAGATTAAAAATAAAACAAATATAACCGGCGCATACGTCCTTGGGCTACCATTATATTACTATTAAAGTAATAATGTCCAAGAAAAAATTACCGCAAAAGGTATGTTTACAACACTAGCAACGCCGTGTTTACTTTTCCTTTGAACCCAAGCAACCTGGAACTAAAGTAAAATATTGAGGTCGTGTCAATAAAATAATTGTGTAGACTGTATAAGCATGCATTTAAAAATTGAAATGCAGCTTCGCAGGAACAACTGGAGGCGCACGGCGTGTCAGTCCTGAAGAAAACATACCGCACAAGGTATACGGATTCCTGAATGCCGCTACGAAGGCGTTCAGGGGTCCGAGGAGGCTCAGATTGAAGAGGAAAGGCTAGCGCAAATCGCTTGTATCAGACACGGCCAGGTTTCATGAAAGACCTGGCGCTTTCGGTCAAAACAGACTTGGGAAGTAATCCGTTACAGGTAACGGATTACTTGTAATCCGTTACTTTATTAGTAATTGTGTGATTGCCACGTTACTTTTTTAAAGAAGTAATTTGAAATGTAATTTTGTTACAAAATATTAACGGATTACTTTAATTACTCGTTACTTTTTAAAAATACGAGCATAATAAAGTAACTGGAGCAATACGAGCAGAACAGTCAGCAGCATACAGAGAGCAAGTTCAACAAAATAGAAAACATCAGGAAGGGGAGAATAGCCGAAAAGAAAACACGATTTTCTATATGGCCGTTCACTAGAACCACTAGAAAAACGGGCAAGGCATGTACAAATATACAAAAGACAAAGATTAAGTAAGACAACGCCGAGTATTCTCTCCGTCGCCTTCCATCGTGTTTTTCTTCTTCTCCTGGACAGGAGAAAGCTCTTCGTGTTTATTTGTTTTTGTCTTTTACACCGTTTCACCCTTTCCAACTTGTTCGACGCCTCCCGCCACCTGCAGACATCAAACGCTGGTCCGTACACCCTCGATTCGCGAGTTCACAACTCGCGTAACAAACGACGTAGCTGCGCGCCAGGGGGTCGAATTCTCTTTGTGTTTGATGCGCGCTACTGTATTCTAGCACGTTCTTGAGGCACGGCTGAAAAGCGCCCGGCGCGAGGTTAAGAGCATCGTCTTCGAGGGTACGGATGATGCTTCTTTTGGTTTACTTGTCTGGGAATGGTGATCGAGTCCACTCCTCACTTTACAGTCCACTGTCAACATAAAAGGGGGGGGGGGTTAGGCCATCTGAGGAGTGCTGACAGAGAGAGAGAGAGAGAGAGAGAGAGAGAGAGAGAGAGAGAGAGAGAGAGAGAAAACTCGTAAAAATAGAGTGATGTTCTATTATTTTGTCAGACCGATGGCCACCGCTTCTCTTGCTCTCTATGCCCTTCCCTCTCTGGCCTCCACGAATATTGGTATGAAAGGGTGAACCGATGAACGATCGATAATCCGTAACCGATACTTTTCCCCTGACTGGTTGAGTTTTCGGTCATGGAGTCTCCGTCGTCTCCACGGCCATCTCTTAATGAGATGTTCAAAATTCAGGGCATTAAAGAGAACGGAAACCTAGAATTTCAGTGCATACTTTGCTTACAAAAAAACAACAACAACAACAAAAACGTCATCATCAAGAAAAACAAACTCTAGTTCACGGAAACACATCAAGGTAAGCTTGGACACCTGCATTTTGCATTGGCTATACATTGTAACGTTACAACAAAGTTTTTCTTTTCTTGTGGAAAACAGGCGAAACACCCGAGTCAGAAGGGAGCTTTCGTAGATCGCTTTTCTAGCTCCGAAGCTCGTATCGGAGGTAGACGCTGCTACTGAGAACGCGCACCGGTAGCTTTCTCTGCAAAATTCCAAGGATCAGTTCCGGAGGCCGTAAGCTAGCAGGTTAACGGGTGCGGTTGCAGCTTTCGGTGCCTTGTGAGCTTACAGGTAAACGGAGTGCATCTACACTTTTTCTCTTACATACAATATTCTATTTTTACAAATACTATCATAATACGGGCGTATAAGAAATAAAAATTAGTGTTGCAGAAAATCTTTGAAAAATCTAAAAATTCTTTCTATTATTTCCTAGATAAGTGCACGGAGAAGGTAATGTGAAAGTAATTTGTAACGTAGCGAGTAAAGTAATCCGTTACTTTTCAGCGAAAGTAATTTGTAACGATAAAACATTACATTTGAGGCTCGGTAATTTGTAATTGTAATCCATTACATTTTTCAAGTAACGAGCACAAGTCTGGTTCGAAAGCACACGGATATTGACTTCATGCCAAGTAAGTCACACTGAATGCAGTATTTATCAGGTGTTACGACCGTGACATTGAAATGAGCAGTGCAAAGCGTTATCCCCGAGCACATAAAAACAGTATGAATGAGAATAAATACCTACCAACGCAGTCCAAAATACTAACCCAGCAGAGAAATTCCTAAACACGCAACACGTTTCCTCGTCACCCGGCGGGATCGAATGGCTGGCTCGACAAATCTGATGACGCTAAAGGTCTCTCCGGTACAAAGTGCACCGTCTCGACATCCTCTCTACACCCCTCGTGTTACCTCCTTCATCGGCTTTGGCAGTGACGTTCCGGCAAACAGATTCCCCGCCTTAAACTCAAACCATAAACACCAAACCAATCTCGCTCGGAGTCATTGTTGTTCGAGAAGTGCCGACTTGCTCGCTGAGATGGTGATTTTACACGTTCCGTGTCACCTTGGGACTTCGAGTAACTTCGCAGACAACTAGGACGTTCTCACGAGAACGTTTGAGCCGCACACGGCACAGTACCTTAGCCGAACCGATCAAACAAACGGTCGCCATATTTGCTTCGCCGCCAATCGCCGCTAGGCGCAACGGGCGCACCGCGCGCCAATAGGGAGTTTTCGTGAACCGTTTTCCCAGTTCCGCTACGTTCTCCGGAACGAAGACGCCATTACTGCGCATGCGCGTCGGTACCCTTGCCTGCAGAGTCCCAGATCTTGTAGCGGGTTGCGGAGAACCTTGCGGGACATTGGAAACGACCTACGAAAACTCCCTAATATCTGGCCGACTAGATCAGAGCACCGCCGCGCCGCGATGCGCGTTCGTCACAGTTACTTAGGGACGCCTGCACTGGTTGCTATGGGTACTGCCACGCGGCGCTCGTTTGCATCACTCATGCGTTTCCTGCTTAAAGGGCCGCTGAAAAAAAAAAAAAAACATGTTTTTTAAACAGTCTGGTCGAGGAACGCATGTCAAAAAATAAGTTTGACGTGAAAGTTCGTTTAGTGCAACATTGAAAAGTTAGTGCAACATTGGAAAGAGTGTACGACGGAATAGTCGTACACTCTTTCCACCTCAACGAGATGTTCATACACTCTCTCCATCTCAACGTGATAGCCAAGCCGACCCGCCTCTCTTCCACGCGACCAAAATGCCGGCCAAATACTTTACTAGGAGGAACACATTCCACTCCTCTCAAATACAATAGCCTCGGCGCGGACAGGTTCTTTGTGGTTGGCGAGAGCCATCTATCGTCGGGGAGGTCTCGGCGGTAAATGATAATGATGACGATGGTTGTTCTACATACCAAATTTATTGTTGTGGAAATGCTCAAGACACGTGCCGAGCGCCACTTCTAGTGGTCGCGGCACGTGCATCGACGCTGTGCCGCCATGATCTTCCCAAGGGTTGCACGTTGCGCGTGCCTCGTGCATCGACGCACCTTGCGCTACTTTTGAAACATGAAGGGGCTTAGGTGGAATCGGAGACGACACCGCCGCGGCCGCCACGAAAATCCACGTGCACATGCGCGTGGACTGGAGCGGACCTCCACTCCGTCAGGGCTGGATTCGGCGCTGTAGGCGTTCTGTCTAATGCAAATGAGCGGAGTGGAATATATTCCCATAGTAAAGTATTTCTGCAGACAGAGAAAATAAGTGGAAAGGGGATGACTACTGACTAACTTGCGTCTCGCGCCGTCAATATTGTTCTAAAATTTGTTTTGCGTAAATTTTCTTTTTTACAACACGCGCGTCCCAACCAGACTGTTAAAATGATTTTGTTTTTTAAGTTGCTCTTCTTGTTGTTACACAGCCTCTGAGCTGTCTCAGCTTCCGGGTCCTTTCCGCCATCTGTCGGTCGTTGTACCAGTCAGAAGGAACGCAAGTAATAAACGGGCGCCGTCAAAGAAAAAAACGTTTAGGTTTTAATCTACGTTGTGAAGGTGGCTAGACAGCGTAGCTGTGGTATCACCTGCAACGATTGCCCACTGCACTATATATCCTTTGTATGGCAAACCTTTGACGTCCCAGAGAGCCTCCGATGGATAAAAAGAATGAACAAAGGCTACTTTAACACTGCTGCTTCAAATGTAGATTAAACGTTTAACCCCCCTTCTCCAAGTGAACGCCAAAAGGACGATGGAGTGCGGGATCTGTTAAAATGTTCCGAGTATTCTTGCCAACCAACTCACTTCCTCAAAGATGTAATATTGTGCAGCCGAAGGCCCTCGTTAAATCTCAAACTTTGTTGTCTGTGTAGCATTTATGCTTTCTAACTCTGGTTACATAAGCAAGCTCTACAGGCTTGCAAAGACGGTGCGACCGGAAATCGCTTGGGACGGAAGCGGCAGTTTATGTTTGTAAACAGCAGAAGGGTGTACACCAAATGGTTGACGAAAGAAAAGTAGAATGCACTGTACCAAAACGTTTTTATATATGAAAGACTTCGCACGTTGTCGTTGCCGCGGCAGCTCATGCAACCGCAATCTTTACCACCAAACGCATGCGCGGAGCGCTACGTGCTTAGCCTTGTTCGCGCGCGCCTTATCATCTGTCATGTGGTTTTGACAGTTGTTTCGTGGTCTTCTTATTAAACTAGTGGCAGAACCACATAATAAAAGAAAAGGCGCGCACGATCGCTGAGAAAGCGCGCGCGATGGTTTTCTTTCGACTCGACCACTGTTCTGTGGCCCGCGAACAACTCTGACCAACGAGTCATATACAGCTTCGCTGTAAAACAGTTACTTCTTTATTTTAGTCTTTACTCAGCCTAGTTCGTTCTTTTAAATTTCGATTCGATCCATGCTTCCACCACCTTGGGCACCTCTGTGGTAAATCTTAGCGCGAAACGTCAATAAGCCGATTTATGCATTCATTTCAGAAGCTTCACTGGGCTTTGGGACCTCTGCGCACAATAAGTAAGAACATCAATATATTAAATTCCGGCTTACGTGCGTCACAGTTATCTGCATTGCCAACTCGGATGATGTCGTCAACTGTGCTGTTCCACGAACGAGCCACCGTGACACGCTCAGTGGTTCCTATCCTGGATTATGAATAGTCTTAAAGTTAATATTATGCAGTGGTAGAAAATTGAGAAATTTCGTTAAGGACGATTGGACACTTACATTTGGGTCGTCTGAGCGTCCCTGTACATGAATCTGCTCCTAGCAGTCCTGGTTGTGTCATTTTTTTCGCATAATTGCTCGCTAACACATTTCCCGGTGCCTCCGCTGCCAGCATCATACTCGTAGGAGCGGTACATGAGAAAATAGGGGTCATAGATACTCACAGTCTGCAAAGAAGATATTGAAAACAACCGCTGTCTTCATACCAGTGTGCGACGGTATTACGTGAAAATATTTCGCTTTCTATTGCAGTTATTGACATCATAGAAAGTTCTAAGGAAAATGAAAGAAGATCACCTTCTGCGTGGTATACACTTTCTACCTCAACACTTCATCTCAACATGATCTAAACTCTGAGACAGGGAGGAGTTGCAGTAACGCACAAAGCAACACACAGCCTCAAACGCAGTTGGATTTATACGCAAGGGAACAGCAATATATAGCCATCCGCACGGATTGAAAAGAAGGAAGACAAAATACATGATTATAATGCAATTAAGTGCAAAGGTGCAAGCGAGCTGGACAAGAATGACGAAAATAATCCCTGGAGAAGGGGAAAAAGAGGGACAAAGGACAAACACAAATCTCCAAACACAGGTGGTGACTGGTGCGCAACCGAAAAAATCCGCCTGGTCCGGGTATCGAATCCGGGACCTCTCCATTACAGGTGGAGCGCTCTACCAACTGAGCTAACCAGGGGTTAGACGTCAGTAGAGCAAACGGGTTTTATCAGCCGCCACCAGTCTAACACCAACAAGGGTGAAGCTTGCAATTTAAGGTTATGATTATAATGCAATTAAATGCAAAGGTGCATGCGAGCTGGACAAGAATGACGAAAATAATCCCTGGAGAAGGGGAACAAGAGGGACAAAGGACAAACACAAATCTCCAAACACAGCTAGGTGACTGGTGCGCAACCTTAAATCATAACCTTAAATTGCAAGCTTCACCCTTGTTGGTGTTAGACTGGTGGCGGCTGATAAAACCCGTTTGCTCTACCGACGTCTAACCCCTGGTTAGCTCAGTTGGTAGAGCGCTCCACCTGTAATGGAGAGGTCCCGGGTTCAATACCCGGACCAGGCGGATTTTTTTCGGTTGCGCACCAGTCACCTAGCTGTGTTTGGAGATTTGTGTTTGTCCTTTGTCCCTCTTGTTCCCCTTCTCCAGGGATTATTTTCGTCATTCTTGTCCAGCTCGCTTGCACCTTTGCATTTAATTACATTATAATCATAACCTTAAATTGCAAGCTTCACCCTTGTTGGTGTTAGACTGGTGGCGGCTGATAAAACCCGTTTGCTCTACTGACGTCTAACCCCTGGTTAGCTCAGTTGGTAGAGCGCTCCACCTGTAATGGAGAGGTCCCGGGTTCGATACCCGGACCAGGCGTATTTTTTCGGTTGCGCACCAGTCACCTAGCTGTGTTTGGAGATTTGTGCTTGTCCTTTGTCCCTCTTGTTCCCCTTCTCCAGGGATTATTTTCGTCATTCTTGTCCAGCTCGCTTGCACCTTTGCATTTAATTGCATTATAATCATAACCTTAAATTGCAAGCTTCACTCTTGTTGGTGTTAGACTGGTGGCGGCTGATAAAACCCGTTTGCTCTACTGACGTCTAACCCCTGGTTAGCTCAGTTGGTAGAGCGCTCCATCTGTAATGGAGAGGTCCCGGGTTCGATACCCGGACCAGGCGGATTTTTTCGGTTGCGCACCAGTCACCTAGCTGTGTTGGAGATTTGTGTTTGTCCTTTGTCCCTCTTGTTCGCCTTCTCCAGGGATTATTTTCGTCACAAAAGACATGCCGCCGCAAAGATTTGTCTGAATTCAGCCAGACAGACTGACTTCCAGCCTAGAGACCGCACCAACAGCAGACACCCGCCGCCAAGCTACCCGTCATGATAGTCCCCATCAAGGCTATGTGAACCGAGCGAAAGGCAGTAATCTCCGTATCCAACCCCCGCGTTCCATTCACCCCTCGACACGAGCGACACAAAACAAAAACACAAAAACTCGAAGCAAGATAAAGTTTTTCACGCGTTCATTCAAAACTGAAGATGGTTGGCTTATACAGTTTATATGGTCCCTTATACCCCATTCACACGTTCAACATAAAGGTATCTTTAACATAGGTCTCTTTGCTATTGGCGAATCAGCCCGTGCTCTTGGGTCGCGAGCACACGCCACGCGCGGAAGATCGTTAACTGATTGGCCGTAGAGAAAAAAAAAAGTGTTCTTTACACACGATTGAAGTTCCTTCCCACAATGGCGAGCACGCATTGCATTCAGAAATATGCCTGGCAAGTTCTGATGATGGAGATACATTTTTCACGCTGCACTTCAGTTCTAAGAGGCGGTCATTTACGGAAGGACCCGTCTGGCGCACGTAGCAGAGCCCGCAATCAAACGGAATAGACCCTTTCCGAAATTCAGCCTGGCCACTTTGATCACTATCATTGTTTTTGGAACGTCATCTGTGCCATACTAATGGCGGCCTTCTGGTGACTGATAAACGTTGAAGATGCTCCCAAGCGGATGATGCGAGGCCTGTGTATTCGGGGGGTTAGTACGACGCGACGTAGGAATGGAACACAAGAGCTACGTAAGCGTTCATTTCTAACTCAGATTCAGTCAAGCTGTGGGCAGCACACAATCGGCTTTAAATCCCTTTGGTGTATAGAATTTTCTCGAGGCGTCTGTGCGGGTTGGGGCACTGTTCTCACTGCAGGTTCTTGGTCACCATCGTACTGAAAGTGATCGTGAAAGAACTCGCATTCGACAATTCCCCGCGGTGCCGTTGACTTGCGAAAGTGACGGTGTCCGATAAAATACAAGTTCATGACGGCCATTGGTATGGCAAGACCTAAACTGCTATACGAACCACCAGATGGCACTGAATTTAGAAAAGGGTCTATTTTGTACACAACTTCTTTGACTATAACTCTTCACAGAGCCTTCTTGTCGCTCAAACGCTCACGGTGTATGACTACATACTGGAAATCCGTCTTAAGAACTACATTTACTTACTTCGGAGAAATACATCTACACAAAGAATGAGCGGTAGGCTCGCCCCATATAAAAGATCGCCCCTGATTCTGGCCGTTCCTAAGCCTAAGGAGACGCGGTTACCGTTGACATGGCAACGTATTGCTATACTCCGTGGCTGCGAGTGGATTTCGTTCGTGGCACGATACCTGCAGCTTGAAAACAAGTATTTAAATGCTTCAAAGTCGCTTCAGCTCAGATCAAAATAGAGCAGCTGCTCGCAGAGTATGCTCGCTCGCGTTCGTCTCAGTTTCGGCATAGTTGGAGGCCTAAATCTTCGGCGACAGACGGTGAAATCACACACGAAGGTTAAAAAAAATCTGAGAACGAACGCAAAATTAGGACGCGCTACAGAATGGATTGTTTAGGCTGAATACAGCCAACAACATTTATACTGATTTTAGATCGTCTCTTGTTTGAGCCGGTTTGATTAGGATTTACCTTAACTATTATTTGTAAACAAAAGTACTTGCTAAGCGCGTATATTTTACGTTTATTCGAATTTTTCTTTTTCGATTATTATGCTCGTTAGCCGCATTGGCGCTAAAAGCGGGAAACGTAAGCGCGCTGCGCTGCGTTGCGAAACCCCTATTCTATAAACCGTCGACGCCAACCTTGTTGCGTTTGGGTCCCCCAATTTCGCAGGGGAACCAAAACGTTGGGGCCCCCTATTTTAGAACTCTCTATTAAGAACTGTGACTCTACAAAATCCCCCCCCTAGTTGCGAGGAGCAGAAAGTTTTGTTGAGCTCCACGTAGCGATTCTGTTTGGTGGGGGTGGATGAGGGGAGGTGGTGGTGGTGGTTCGGCGCACTAGGTGGCGGAACGCGCATGACGACGGGGGCCGTCACATATGCTGGTTTGACTCTGTCCAGCGTGATGACATCGTGGACATCGTGGTGCCCGTTGATGTCGATGGTGCAGGAAAGTACCTCAAATGAACTATCATACGGTGGCGTGAGAGGTGGTCGTACTGTGTCTCTTTTTACGATGTTTGCATGTATTGAGATCGTCACTAATAAATATGTGCCGAGAGTTTGAGTGTCTAAGTGATACTGGACACAAAAATTGAAAACCAAAATGTTTTCATGTCCTGAAGGTATGATGGGTTGGTTCAGAGGGTATGCTGGTTAGAAATGCCCCAGGTATTCGAAGTGTGGTTCTCTAAATGCGTTCGGCTGAGGTGCAGTCGATGTCGGCTTTGAAGGTGGCACGAACTCCAAAAAGGACAAGAGGAAGGTGATTAACCTAATGGGTTAGATCTTTTTTTTTTTGTCACCAGTGCTGCTTTGAGCTGTCCATGCCGCCTTTCAACCATACGATTTGCAGCGGGATGATAGGCTGTTGTGTGCACGAGTCTGACGCCCAATATCTTGGTGAGGGATGTGAAGAAGGCGCATTGGAACTGTCGGCCGCGGTCGGTTGTGATGGTTGACGGACAGCCGAAACGCGCGATCCAGTTGGAGATGACGGCGTGAGCGACTGTTCCTGCTGTGATGTCGGTGAGCGGAACGGCCTGTGGCCATCGTGTGAATCTGTCCACACATGGGGTAGTGGGTACCGGTCAGGTTGGGATTGTGAGTTCAGTGCCCGGTATTCCCCGCAGGGTCTCCAGTCGCCCGGATCTTTCTTGGGCACCATGCGTTGCCCAAGAGCTGTTGGATGGCCGGATGATGCCTAACTTGAGCATATGCTCGAATTCTCGGCGGGCTATCCTGAGACATTCGCCAGACAGGCGTCGAGGCCGTACAAAGGTAGGCGGGCCAGAGGTGATGATGTGGTGTGTCACCCCATGTGGCGGTGGCTTTGACATATTGGAGGTCTTTGTAATTTCCGTTAATGAGCCAAGGAGGTCTGCAAAACCTGAAGCTGGGAGGATGTTTCTGATGCCAAGGGAAATCTGGGGGGCTACGTTCGACAAATGTGTCGTTTCTCCCAAAAAGAAACGGAAGTGACGGAACTGACGATATCGCGTTTGATTTGCTAGAGGCTCAAATGACGAAAGAGGGAACTTTCGTCATTTGAGCCTCTAGCAAATCAAACGCGATATCGTCACTTCCGTCACTTCCGTTTCTTTTTAGGAGAAACGACACATTTGTCGAACATAGCCCCGTTTGTGGCTACGCCATTTACAACGAGACGATGTCTTGTTGTCAATGAGACATTAATGGTGCACGCTGACGTCTATATCGAAGTGTGACAAGACGTCTGAACTTAGGAGGGGGTAGGTAACGTCGGCGATGGTGAGGATAAACCGAAAACTTCTGCGTAGCCGTAAGTCCAAGGTCTCAGAGCTCATTCCTTAGGTAGGGATGTTTAAGCCATTTGCTCCGCTAGATGGCTGCCGGGTATTGGATGTCGTCTTTGAGCAGGCGTTGGCGGAAGGATGGACATTTCCGCTCCCGTGCAAGGGTATTCCAGAGATTTTCTCGGTAATGAAAAAGAGACGGCTTGCTGTTGGGCCAGCGTCACTCGCCGCCTCTAGTGACTGGCCGGGGCGTTTCCCTGCCAATTGCATGGTTGCTCGCACTTCTGAGCTCGATTGCCAAATTTCTGGTGGTACCAGCAGAAATCACTAGCGCGTTGTTGCGAAGAATCGCGTCGTCGAGATGAGTTGCGGCGGCGAGACGGACTACGACGTAGCGGACAATGTGGGTGTCTACGCGCTGTGCTGAGTTCTGCGATTCCGGTTGTCACAGCATGGACGCGGGCCTCAATGGCTCGGATGGAACAGCACGGGTGGTCGTTTTCCGCAACGCTTGACAAGGTTGGCGTAGCATATTCGGCAACGTGGTCCGCCATCTCGGCGAGGCGATCTAGTGGTAGGTCCGTAGCCGGTGCAAGGGTCATGCGGATCCATTGAGGCAACCGTTGAAGGAACAGTTCCCGTAGAATTGGGAGGCTCTGGTCGGAAGCTTGATCACCTAGCAGTTGGCGCATGCGGCGAAGCAACTGGGAGGGTCCCCGGTCGCCCAGTTCCTCGGTAGTCAGGAGATGTATCCGCGATGCCCCGTATGCTGTCTTCCTGGCGAGGATGGTTTCCTTAATGTGGTCATATGTGTTCTCGGGGGGAGGAAGCGCCAGGACGTCATCCAGCTCATCGGCCACTTCGGGGGGTAGGGCAGAAACCAAATGGTAGTAGCGGGATTCCTGTGTGGTGATGCTCCGCAAGTGGAACTGTGTTTGTACTTGCGAAAACCAGGCCCGAGGATTCTTCACCCAAAAAGCTGAAAAGCGGAGATGGGTGGCAGAAAAGGTTCCATCGCCGCTGGAAGAGCTGCCTGCGTTCCGGTCCGTGTTGGTCGGACGTCCGGGTCACTAATTTGGTGGCAATGTTCGAAGTTGACGGAAAAAAATTTGGAACGTCCGGCTGGAGCTTAGGCGAAAGGCATCGTTTTCTTCTTTTCATTGTTGTCGCACCGGCTCCCGAGATCCACTGAGCGAGCCAGAGCGAGAGTCTGCACGAGCAACTCGCGCTCGCTGTGCTCGGTTCTGTGGCGCGCTCATTGTTTTCATTTAGAGCGCGAAGGATTTCTTTTTGAGTAAGGCAGGTATTAAGAACTGCGACTCTACACTATAATTTGTTTAGGAAAAATTAATTCAAAGAAATTCAGACTATAACCACCTACCTCAACCGCTCCAACTGCTTCACGAATGCGCTGCCGACATAAGGATATGCATGACGTTTCTTTAAAGGGGCCATAAAACGAATTTTGGGCTGGGATAATAGATTTTAAATTGGGACTTCACTAATCGCATATCGTTTAGTTGACCAAAAGAAAGAAGGTAGAAAGTCAAAGGCCAGCTTTTCGGTACGAACATTTGAAAGTGTAGCGGACCATTTCATACCTTCTTTCCTTCGAAAACTCTCCGCCTTTTCACTATGATACATCCGCGGTTCCCAAAGCGCGTCAGCGGTGCCAACCTGACGTCAGCCGAGCCCAGCTCACGCATTGGACACGGGAACTGCGTCACTCGGACGTATGCGCTCGTCAACAATAAATCCGTCGACGAATAATTGGATTCGCGTTCGTGGCCAATGAGTGCCCTGACGGAACTTATCGTCACTGGAGAATGACAAGTTCTATGGTGTGCATAAAAAGCACGGTGGAAGCTAGGAGTCATCGCGCCGGTGCCGAATTAAGAATGTCACGACGACGTGATTTCACAATTCGCATTCGAGTTGAGGATTAAAGCTAAAGAGGAAGAAGTAGGAAAATCGTTTCATGACCCCTTTAAAGGAAAACTCAAGCGGTTTTGTATTTGAGAAAAAAAGACTTCAAAGTTCAATGGCCTTCATTCGACCTCCAGGATCAGAAATAGCGAGAGTATTTTTCAATTTGGTGCATGGAGTTTTTGGAATCTCTGCTCTCGCGCATCTTCAGCGCCTGTCAAAGCTATGCACGCGCACTCTTGCTATTTTCAAAAAGGTTAGAAAGAGACGTCACGACTGCCGTCAGTGCGGAAAAATATACCTGGCAAGCTTGTCATTGCACGCGCTGCCCACACGAGCGACACGTGCTTGGCGGCCCAAAGATCCCAGTATGACGTCACGACTGGTTGGAGGTTTTTCGCGTTCTCTCGAGTTTACTTGCATCTTCGGGGAAAACGAATGTGATATTCAGATTCACGGGATAAAAATACGCCAGAATTCCCCTCTAACTCGTTTTTTTCAAGAAGTGTTTCAGCTTCCCTCTATTAGCCCCGAGAAGATGGAGTGGCGCCACCTGACGGTTCCTCGTCGAGAAGTAGTAGCAAGGACCATGTGACCGCGTCTGCGTTTCTTTAATGGCATGGAAGTTGAGGTGTGTCGTTTACAATTTATGTTTGATTCGCTATCTTGAACAAGAGCCCAATTTTTTCGTTGTACATCTTGTCAGAATTAAAGGGACAATGAAACGATTTCGCAATCAAATTTCATTCACCGCACGTCGTAAAAGGTGTGAAAAGAAAATCAGAACATAAAAATAGTGAGCCAAAATTATCTTTTCCGCCCTAGAACTTTTTAAAGAAAAGCGGTCTCTTTTATATCGTCTTTCCTTCGAAAGCTCTCTGCCTTTTCACTGCGATGCATCCGCGGTGCCAAAGCACGTCAGCCAAATCCACGTCGCCTATTGGATAAGAGCCTACCTCACCGGCACCGCAATCATAAACAATAATAGCCGGCGAATGTTTCTTAGAAGCTTTGTTAAACATATTCGGATCCACAGTTTGTAGCATAATTAGGAATGTGACGAAAATTGTCGAATTTTATATTTTTCGGAGCCATGCGCCATCTATCGTGTGATAAACGAAGCAAGAGAAAGATCAGACTGCGCCTGCGTCGTCAACCCACGAGCGTCGTCTGCTGAGGAGAGCTCCGCCGCGCGCGTTGCATGTCGGTAGCGGTTCCTGCTATACTCCGTTTCACCTTACGTTGTACCGCAGAGAAGCCTAGAAGCGCGAGCTCACAGCCTTGGGAGCCGCCGAGATGTGCCCTAGACCAAGGAGCTCGCGCTTGTAGCCTTTCCTGCGGTACATCATACGGTGAAACAGAATATATCTGCTGAAAAACATGGCATCGGTGGTGATGGTCGACGTGGTCGGCGTGGCGAAAGCTCATCGTTCCGCGTAGCAGCACGTCCTAGAAGAGAAGATCCATCTACTCGTGCGGCGATGCTGTGGCGGCACCCCCAAGAGAGCAGAAACGCGCGTGCCGTCGTGTTTGTTTACTTCGACTATACAGGGGTATTTTCTTAGCATTTGTATCCTCAAACATCGCCCGCATTTCTTATTTTACGCGTTCCATGCGTGTGCCACAGAATTACTGGTATTACTGGCGCGTACTATATTTAAAGGCGTGTATGGGGATGCGGATTTTGACGTGTTTTCAACATCCTAGAAAAGTGGTTAGTGTTAGCATTCCCGAAAGCTCGCAACTATGTGATCACGAAATAACATTTCTACGTCGGTATATCGCTGCTAAAATTACATCGTCTTTTGCAATCGTAGGAAAGGCGTGGAGAGATTCGTACTTTCGGTAAAATCGTATGTTAAAGTTGTGATCGTCCAAGGCGGCGTACTGCTTCTTTTATTTCATTTGTTTATCCACTTTGCCCTGCGACCCTAGCCTTGACTAAATAAGAACTAATAAAGAAAACTCTGTCCATTTTCTGTTGCGCCTCTTAGTGGCAGCGCGTCTCCTTCTTTTAAAAGGCACCACGGGAACAGCTGTCGGCGGCGGAGAAGCGGCCGTCGTGCTGATGACCTGCTGCGCTTGTTGCAGAGGTTGCATGAGTGTGGACGCGCGGCTCTGAGCGGTTGTTCCGGTCCTCCAGTCACAACGAACACAGTCGTAGCTAATGCGCTCGTTGCAAGTGCCCGACTTACAGTTTATCAGTGTTGGACAAAATACTCGATAAAAGTATTTAAGTTAAGTTACTAAATACCTGCCTTCATAAGGTATTTAAAATACTACTCAAGTTAACTTCACCGTAAATTATCTTGAGTAGAGTACAAATACTTACAAATGTAATGTAATTACTTTTGAAGATACTTCCGCATTGCATAATTTGTCTCGACGTCAATGACAAATACAATGATACATTTGCGCAAATCTGGTTTACCAGAATGGTTTATTAGCACGGAACAGCACAAAACGGCAAAAGAAAAAAAAGCAACAACATCGTAGGGCTATTTTATGCAGTCCTAATATAAGAAGCAGGATATCACTGATACATGTTACAAAACATTTATGGGGAAAAAAAAAAGAGGGGGGGGGGTCGCTTTAGCTATAGTGACATCGCTGAATATCACATCCTGCAGCGCACGTTAAACGCATCGTTTGACTACAATCCATATTTCCTATATAAGGAGTTCACTATAAACGAAATTGTGATACGAAAATGAGTGAATGGATAACAAAGAGAGCCCACATAATAGTCACGGCACTGGTCGCACCTTCTTCAAGTAGGTTGCGTTCAGAATGGCACTCAACGTTGGGGGACGCTTTTTGGCATTTTGAGAGGTCATCCTGCTCATAGTTCATTTCTTGTCCTGTTCTCTGCTTATTAATGTTCGCTTATAGACAGTGTTCGCGAGAGCAATAAGTGATGAACTGACTACAAAATGAAAAAAAAAAAAACTCCACATTTTACCGTATATATATATAAAAGCAGTCGTTTTCTTGTGTTTATTTTTTATTTTTTTTTCTATTTGTTATTTTATTGACACTGAAGTATGCATTGCTTTTGTCGGTTGTTTCCCGTTCTGTGTTGCGCCAATAGAGAGTTTTAGCGAGTCGTTTTTCGAGCACACGGTTTCGAAATCACGAACGGCGCAGCTGGTCCGTTCCGTGAAACTGTATGTGAAATTTGACATATTTTAGGAAATCGTGAAACTGGCGCCACTATGTAAACAATGATGATGATTCTGTTTGACGGTGGTGCCCTCTTCTAGTAAACATGTAAAACATTCTGCAAAGTGTAAATCCGTGGCGGCTCGTGTTTCCGGCGTATGACTGATGCAAACAAGAAGGTCGACATTTGTCGGTTGGAATTTCAAGGACTGCGAAGCTAGATCGAGTAAAAAGTATCTGAACGATCGCAGAGGTATGTAATGTGTCTCCGTCATCTTGAACTTGAACGATCGTTCACGTTGTGTGCCGTCGTACCAAATCATTTCGTCTGCTCGCGGTCGCCACGGCAGCTAGTCTGCCCGCCGATCGCAAAAATTTACAAGCATTCGCAGTTTACAGCATTCACGATCGATTACCATTGTGAGCAGTCCTCGAAACGATTTGGTTCACACTCTTGAATGAAGCAGAGTAACAGGATAGCCAATCGCCTTCCGCTGTCCTAAGCCTAACGCTCGGCTGGGTCAGCGAAGTCAGCCGCCGAACCGACCGCCATCTTTTTTGTTTTACCCGAGTCGTGAACGGTGCCTGCTGCGTTCCGGTGACGACTACAGCGGCCGGAATCGGAGAAACGAACGAGAAGAGCCTCCCGACGCCCCGAACGACTCGCGCGCCCATGCGCAGTGGCGTCGCCGATGTGTTCGAGGGCGAACCGTTCGTGTGGAAACGGCCTGCTAAAACTCCCTAATGTGGCAATCTTCACTTCCGTAAAACCACCCCTTTTGTTTGAATTTTTTTTTTTGGGAAACTCTAGAAAAAAAAAGGCGGCTTTGGAAAGGCAAGGGGGAAACCTTCATTCTACGAAATTGGGTGTGAAATATGAGTCACAGTCGGCACGAAAGCGATGTTTTCACACGCTCAATCATAGTCACGGTAGCTTATCGGAACTAGCAATTGAGTTTGATTGCTCGAAACAATATACAAATTTGCTCGTGCCATACCCAGGCCACTTCATACCGAGAAACTCGGAGAATGTCGGAATGTCAAAAATATATTTGAGATTATGAGTACAAGATACTCAGAAATGCAATTAAAATGCAGTACCAAATACTCTCGATCAAAAGTATTTGCAAGATACCAAGATGATTCACAAAGTATTTTAAACACAGTATCTTAAGTAGAATGTTTGGGATAGGTACAGTCGCCCAATCTTTTAATAATATCAAGCGAGCGTCGACCGCCGGGACGGCCTGCGCTGTGCCGCGGAAAATTGCGGCGTCACGGGAGAGATTAAGCGCGTGCGTACAAAGCTCTTTCTGTTGCGAGTGTCGTCTGCTAGGCTATTCCGTTGACCCAGACATGTACGTAACGCGTTACAAGTAACGAGTTACTTCTACCTAGTTACTATTTTCGGTAACGAGTAACGTATTTAGTTACTTTTTTAGAAAAGGAACGAGTAACGTACTTAGTTACTTTTGAGGCCAGGTAACGAGTAACGGTATTTCGTTACTTTTGAGGAGTAACGTGTACAACACCGCTTAAACGGCCTCGTTTTTATTCTAACCTGAGTATGCGTCTATTGCGAGAACGGTAGGTGGGCAACCCGAAAAACAACTGAACCGTATGACAGTACAGCAACGTATATCGCTGAACACGTCAGTCGAACAGTTCGACTGACGTGTCCAGCGATAAACATTGCTGTACTGAACTTTACAGCTGGGAATGTTTTTCACCCAGCGAACATAATAAGGTTCGTTGGTTGAACCTTCTATAACCGGGAACGGACCGAATGTAAACCCGGAGGTTGAGAACACGGGAAGGCACATAACCCATTACCCGCTGTCCTCAATGAAGGCGTAGTTCCCGAAGATTCGCTAGGTCTTCCTGAAGCACAACACTGCCGTTCCTTCGAGCGCGTCGGTAGAACGACTCTTCAGCGTCGCCGGAGATGTATTTTCAAGGAAGCGGAGAAACATAACTGATGAAAACTTAGAGAAGTAGCTACTGCGCACATGCAACGACTACTTAAAAAAAGAAAAAAAAAAAAAAAAAACAGTTGCGTATTTGGCCGTCTAAGTAACGTGAAAAGTAACTCGTTACTTTTGAGGTAACTCACGCGTTCCTTTTGAGAATCGGTAACGAGTAACGTATTTAGTTACTTTTTCAGCGAGTAACGAGTACCGGTATTTAGTTACTTTTTTTGGGTAACGTGTACATGTCTGCACGGTTGACCGCACACAGCCCCTGTCCATTATCTGCTGGCATAGCTAACCGCCTTTAAGCACATTTTTATGCCTCCTGGAGGGCCCACAAAAACACGGGTACGTGTTGTGACATATGGTTGTGAGAATGTCGATGGGCGGCATGACGCAAAGGGATATAGAAACAACCGCCGGGGTTACACCGGCTAACGTCAATAGGATTTTGAACGCATTTCAAGAGGAGGGCCGTATCGGTGATGCACTTCGACATTGCAAGCGCCCTACCCTTCTTTGTTACGGAGCAGTGGCTGTGTGCGGTCAACGGAATAGCCTAGCAGACGACGCTCCCACCAGAAAGGGCTTTGTGCGCACGCGCTTAATCTCTCCCGTGACACCGCATTTTTCCGCGGCACTGCGCTGGCCGTCCCGGCGGTCGACGCTCGCTTGATATTATTCAAAAATTGGGCACTGTACAAGTCTGGAGTTTATGCAGTCCGAAGCTTAAAAATAAACGGCTGCAGTTTCACCGCATGCCACTTGAGGAACCACGTGCATGGAAGCATTTGGTGCAGGCTCATCGGTTTGAGGGACCCAGGTGTAAGGTCATCCGTCTATGCTCGGAACATTCCGTACATTGGAGTCCTTGTTTTCCGATTCCGACGGGGAATTGGGGTCTTCGTCGGAAGCATTTTCCGCACTTTCCAACACGCGTACCGGCGTATGGGACCAGTCCCATGCTCTCGCTGTAGCGGAATATACATAAATGAATTCCACTGAGCTGCGGTGTGTCCATGGCTATTGCGGTGATGAGAGGCGCCGATTCAGGAAATATGTCGGTGACATCGGCGCCATCAGCGCAGTAAAACCTGTCCCATGCTCTCGCTGTAGCGGAATATACATAAATGAATTCCACTGAGCTGCGGTGTGTCCATGGCTATTGCGGTGATGAGAGGCGCCGATTCAGGAAATATGTCGGTGACATCGGCGCCATCAGCGCAGTAAAACCTACCGGCACAACGCTAGCTCGCCGCTAACGCTCCCTTTCTCCTACTGCC
Organism: Ixodes persulcatus; assembly: GCA_013358835.2. Classification (NCBI taxonomy): domain Eukaryota; kingdom Metazoa; phylum Arthropoda; class Arachnida; order Ixodida; family Ixodidae; genus Ixodes; species Ixodes persulcatus. The sequence goes on along the minus strand of JABSTQ010008249.1, from coordinate 23,902 downwards.
GAGAGATCTTCCGGTTTCGGTGCCAGAGTACGCCAGGACCGTCAAAATTACGCCGCGGCTTGTTTTGCGGTGAGCTGGAAAGGAAGAAAAACTCGATATTTGAATAATTTGTCGTTTAGAAGTAAAGAAACCGAAACAGGAACGGATGCCTGTTCGTCTTTCAGTGAACATTGAAGGTATAATGTAAACGTTATTTGGCAAAAGAAAAAAATGTAATTTCATGGTCCCTTTAAGCTAAGACTCCAGACATTGCCGTAAGCACAAGAGCTCGAGGTCGCTGCTCTGAAGCGTTCTTTTGCAGAACGAGCACTCGCGCTAGGGATACGCCTCAAAGCCAGGAGCGCGGGCTATTTCGCGCCGTCACGTGCTGGTTTCTGGCAAACCTGACACCGAAGAGGGCGAACTAAACAACCTCAGTGATGAAGAGGAGTTCTTTTTTTTTTTTATTTGAATGTGGAAACCAACAGGCCTTATCTACGTGCAGGCCGTGGGTAGACGCGGCGGCGGCTACCGGGATGCGAGGAGATGAGCCGCATACTCCGGAGGAGGCCTTCTCTCTCTCGTCGTCGGGGGCACCTATAATACCGGCGCACCCTTCGGAAACAGTCGAAAGAGACAGTGGACGCAGCCCTTGTGCTGTTAAACCTACTACCGGCCGCCCCGGGCGCGTCTATGTTCCCGCAGGCTACGTAAACCGGCTCCGAAGGAGGGCCGGAGTCTCTCGTCGGTGCAGGCCCTGGCTCTAAGGAACTCGGTTTCTTTTTGCGGGCCTCCGATTTCCCGTTAATCTGTCTATTGCGGCAGCGGGGGAAACCGACCGGTTGATACTGGCAATTGAGTCAGCACCCAGACTTTTCCTGTCTAAGAGCAAAGTGTGTTGGCATTAGAGCCAATAAACACGTCGAAAACGGACCCACTGTGTGGGTGTCGTCTGTCGTCCGCCGGTGCCCAAAAATGCAGTCAATGAACGGACCCGGCCGTAGCCACGCAAAGAGTGGACTGCTGAGTGGGTATTACCTCAATGACGACTTTGGGGTGAAGTACAAACCCACATCACTTATGAGAAAATTTCCAAATCGAGCGGTCAGAGGTCACCCAACAAAATCAGGGCACGCACCAATAAAAAATTACACGAGTACACTTAAGACTGTTTACGTGTAGGAAGGCAAAAGGGCATTATAGTCCCGCGGTAGAAATGTTTTGGAGTAATGTTTCTACACGTATTAAAGTTAAGGACTGCCTCTTGTATGACGTCTAGGACAATATTTTGGACGACCTCAAGGAGAAACTCTCGAACGACCTCAAGGACGGCGTCTAGGACGACTTCTAGCACGACCTCCTGAACGACCTTGAGGACGACGTGTAGGGCGACGCCGAGAACGACGCCTAGAGAAGGACAATATCACGCGAAAATGAAAAATGAAAGACGTTTACAACTCCCCTGTAATGCCGAATTCGAGCGCAGCTCTTGAAGAGGAGGAGTGGAGGGTATGCCCCTCCTCCTCATCCGTACCCTCTCCTACTCCCCTCCTCCTCCTCTCCTCCTCCTCTTGAGATATTCGATTATGCGATATACCGTGCTAAACAATCTGATATATATATATATATATATATATATATATATATATATATATATATATATATATATATAACTGGGAAGAAAAAAACCCTCGGTGAAAACAGCAACAACGGACGATTTAATCTTCGACGTTTCGGCCGGAGTCCGGCCTTCGTCAGCTTCCTGACGAAGGCCGGACTCCGGCCGAAACGTCGAAGATTAAATCGTCCGTTGTTGCTGTTTTCACCGAGGGTTTTTTTCTTCCCAGTTATATACCCACGCCTTCGGCCTCCCGCCACCATGCCCGTTATATATATATATATATATATATATATATATATATATATATATATATATATATATATATATATATATATATACAGTGGTATTCTCGCTCACCGCTTGTCCGGAGAAAGGAAATATAGTTCTCACATCTGGAAGCTCCATTCTAAGTTCTGCTGGTGCCAGGAAACAGGACAGCGGGATCAAGGCGGCAGAACGAGACAGCGTTAGAGTCAACACTTTGACGAAGCGCGTGATATTCTCGATGCCATCCTACTTGCTGTCTGCTCTGTCGAAGACTGCTCGGCGTTTTTAATTTCCTCAGCATTAGTCTTCAGGGTGCTCCCCCGACATGGCACAGCAGAACAGCGAGTGCACGTCCCTCTTTGCCTATGTGATGTTTTCCTGTATGACTGGTATGAAGTTCTTCTTTGTCTTGAACGAAATATTTTGTGAATGCTGTAGACGAGAGATACAGAGCTACCACGAGCAAGCCGTTGTCGACCTTGGCGGTACACAATTTACCAACTTCGTCTGACGTGCCACCGAGATCGATGGGTACAGCACAGACCTGTACCCGTGTAGATGGCCACTTGGATAACGAGTACACCACGTTTTCATACGTGCCTCTCTGGGATTTATGAATGGTGATATCACTTGCCTGCACAAAGGGTAGCTGGTATCTCCCCACCTCCCTCCTCCCCCTCCCACCTCCTCAATCCTCCTTCTCCTCCCCTTCTCCCCACTTCCCCTCCTCCTCGTCCCCTTCTACTCTTTCCTCCTCCTCCCACTCTCCTCCTCCTCGTCCCCTTCTTCTCTTTCCTCCTCCCCCCACTCTCCTCCTCCCTCCTCCTCCTCCTTATCCCTCCTCCTTCTCCCCTCCTCATCCCCTTCTTCTCCTTCCTCCTCCTCTCATTCTCCTCCTCCCTCCTCCTCCTTCTCTCCTTCTCTTCCCTCCTTATGTCCTCCTCCTCCCTCCTCATCTTGTCACTCTTGACCCTAGTCTGAACGTCATTCTTGACCCTAGCGACCCTCGTGACGTCATTATGGGAAACGTCCCATAATGCAATGCGCGGGTCACACGTGACGTCCCGTGGGACGTCATTATGGGAAACGTCCCATAATGCAACACGTGGTGGACACGTGACGTCACGTGTGACGTCCTTTAGGGAGATGTCCCATAATGCAACGCGCGGTGACGCCGACGGTGACAGCGACGGCGATGCCGACAGCGACGCCGCTCAAGCCGGAAACGAGCCCCTAAGAGCTGCGCTCTAAAAAAATTTGTTAGAGCAATTTTGACGGCGCGAAACGCGATTTAGTCGGTAGCCACCACCTTTCCACCTGTTTTCTCTCCCGCATTTCGGCCCCTGGAGGAGTTGTGCATCGGCTTCGCCTTCATGCTGAGGTGGAAAGATTGAATGACCATCTCGTTTAGCGAATGACCATTCCGTGACGTCATGGATTTTGAGCGCAGAATTTCAAATAAATCTCTCGCCGACAATATTGCTCTAAATGTTTTTTTTCGCATAAAATTTATTTTTTGACACACGTGTCCCAACTTGACTGTTTAAAAACATTTTTCTTCTCTTTTCAGGGGCCCTTTAAGGAGGTTGTGGCGTATTTGCGTGGGCGGCCACGTTTGCCTGCGGAAGCCACTGTATATGTGGACGCTGCTGCCGACGTCGAGGCCGTAGACGCATTCGCCTCACAGTCCATCACACGAAGCACGCAACGAGCACCGATAAGTCTGAAGCGCACCTTTTGCACACGGCGCTCCGGCGGCGACATCACGCTGATGACGTATGATGACGCTTGATGACATCACGCGGATGGCACATGATGACGTATTTTTATGGCCATCTTTCGGGCACAACGCCGCCGCCGCTTGTTTTTCACGTAGTGTGACCAGTAAGGTCGTCCTAGAGGTCTAGGACGACTGCTACGACGACCGCAAGGACGACGCCAAGGTGATGGGTCAAGTACGGTCGCCCATTCAGCGGCGCGTGCCGCTCAATCGTATTTTAGAGCGCAGCTCTTAGGCGCCCGTTTCCGGCTTGAGCGGCGTCGGCGTCGCCGTCGGCGTAACCGTCAAGCGGGTTTCACATGCAGCGATTTTGGCCCTAGAGCGGCGCGATTTCTGCCGTCGCGGCGCTCTGGCCAGCACCAGCGATTGAGCGGCACGAGCGCCGCGACGGCAGAAATCGCGCCGCTCTAGGGCCAAAATCGCTGCATGTGAACCAGGCTTAAGGTCACCCCAAGGTCACGTGACCCCCCAAAGTCACGTGACCCCGAAGGTCACGTGACCCCCTAGGCCACCTGGGCCCGAGGTCACGTGACCCTCCGGCCACGTGACTCCCTCCGAGGTCACGTGACCCCCGAGGTCACGTGACCGCCCCAAGGTCACGTGACCCCCCCCCCCCCCCCCCGAGGTCACGTGAACCCCCCTCCGCGCCTTCCCCCTGCGCTCTAATTCGGCGTTACAGGGAGTTGTAAACGGCTTTCATTTTTTATCGGCTTATAGGTCGCTTTTACACTCAATGGGACAAGTGAGGCTTTCGCCTTAAAATCTCAACTATAGACCCTGGACGCGTTGTGAGCTGTGGAGAGCTCCCGAAGCACTAAGCTAAAAAGCCGTTTACAACTCCCTGTAACACCGAATTGAAGCGCAGCTCTTGAGGAGGAGGAGGGAAGGGTACTCAGGGGAGGGTATACCCCTCCTCATCCTCCTCCTCCCCTCATCTTTCAATCTCCTCCGGGGGGAGGAGATTGAAGAGGCTCGCTCCAGGGGGGGGGGGGGGGCTCGCGCGGTGCATGTCCCAACATGCACTGCGGGGGGGGGGGGGGGCTCGCGCGGTGCATGTCCCAACATGCACCGCGCGGTTACGCCGACGGCGACGGCGACGGCGACGCCGCTCAAGCCGGAAACGGGCGCCTAAGAGCTGCGCTCTAAAAAAACCTGGCGAACACTCTTCATAGGCCAGCACGTGGGTGCTGGTCGCCCAGGAAAAGCAAAGCATTTATATATACAGGCTGTACCCCCCCTTCACCCCCCCAAAAAAAAAAATTGTACAGTGTTTTTTCTTTTAGAGTGCAGCTGCTAGGCGCGCGTTTCTGGCTTGAGCGGCGTCGCCGTCGGTGTCGGCGTAACCGCGTGTTGCATCATGGGACGGTTCCCCTAATGACGTAACATGTGACGTCACGGGGGTCACGAGTGACGTCCCGAGGGTCCCGAGGGAGGAGGAGGTGGAGATAATTGTTTTCCGCTAAATTTAGCGGAAAAAAGTTTTCCGCTATATTTAACGAGAGAAATCCCCCTCTAAATATAGTGGAAAAAAATTCTCCGCTAGATTTAGCGAAAACATTCCCCGCTAAATATAGCGGAAAAAAGTCCCCACTAAGTTTATTGGAAAAAGTTTCCCACTAAATTTAGCGGAAAGAGTTCCCTGCTAAATTTAGCGGGAAAAATTCCCGGCTACATTTAGCAAAAACATTTTCTTGTAAATTTAGCGGTAAAAGTTTCCCGCTGAATTTAGAGAAAGAAAGTCCACGCTAAATTTAGCGGAAAGTTTACACGCTAAATTTAGCAAAGTTTACACGCTAAATTTAGCGGAAAAAATTCCCCGCTACATTTAGCGGAAGAATTTCCCCGCTAAGTTTAGCGAAAAACATTATCCGCTAAATTCAGCAGAAAAAATTTCCCCGCTAAATTTAACTGAAAATATTTCCTGCTAAATATAGCGGGGAATCTTTCCGCTCCATTTACAGGAAACTGTTTTCTTCTGAATATTGCGGGAAATTTTTTCCGCTAAATTCTGCGGGAAATGTAGCGAAATTTCCCCGCTAAATTTAACTGAAAATATTTCCCGCTAAATATAGCGGGGAATCTTTCCGCTCCATTTACAGGAAACTGTTTTGTGCTAAATATTGCGGGAAATTTTTTCCGCTAAATTCTGCGGGAAATGTAGCGAAATTTCCGCGCTAAATGGGAGGAGAACAAAAGAGGAGGAGGGGCATACCCTCCCCGCCGTACCCTCTCCTCCTCCTCCTCAAGAGCTGCGCCCTAATTTGACATTACAGGGAGTTATAAACGTCTTTCATTTTTTTTCCACTGCAAAAATAAACTAAACATCGCCGGACTCATTCTCCGCCCAAATCGCTAGCGGTCCGAACCAGATGGAAACAATTTTAGAACTAACCGTTATCTCATTCAAAAGTTTAAACTTATAAGTGATTATCTGAAATTTGCAATGGGAAATTGGCTTCCGGCCGAATGAGCTCTCGAATACATAACGCTGAATGACGCAAGTTACAGAAAACAAACGAAAACGGGCCCCATATATTACCATTGAACGTGTGAGATAATCACTTATAACGTTTGAATGAAATAACGGTAAGTTCTGAATCTTTGGTACCTGATTCGAATCCCTAGTGCTACATTTGGAAAAATAATGAGCGTTCGGAAATATGTAGTTTATTTTTGTGGTGGAAACAATACTATAGATTTTTTTTTCTTTTTTTTTTTTTTTGGGGGGGGGGGGGGGACACGTTGTACATCGTGCATACGCACGTTACACACATGCATGTAGTCATTGTTCTGTTTCCATTTGTCCGATACTTTTTAATGTGATTATTGTTGTTTTTCATTTTTAATTTTTTTTCTCCTTCTGCTATACACGTTTGCAAGAAAGGCTCCTGTGTGCTGAAATTTCAAGCGAACCTGGCGCCGCGTAACGTTTCCGCCATGCTGGGGTGCACCAGGGGCACGTCCAAGGTATACCTTGGCACGTCGCTGGTCTGCGCGATGACAAGATGGCGGCGTCTGGTGTATCGCCGACGACCAGCGTTAGCGACACACTTACTGTTTCGGAACGTAGGAGGAGGTATCCACGCAGAATCGTTGCATCCAAAGTTGTAGGACGGTGCATGTTTAAGGGTTGTAGCTGACTTTATAACGATCGCAGTACTGTTTTAGCACGTCGTGGAAGCAAGAGCTGCCTTGGTGACCTTCATGTATAGTCTCCAGGATCTCTTTTTGCAATGAGGCGGGAATTATGGTACGGGAACCTCTCATAAGAAGTCTTTCTTCAACGGTAATATCGTTTCTGTGTTGCCAGTAATGCACGCTTTTGGTGTCCACAGAGCTCTTTGAGGGCCAGCACATGCATGCTGTAGTTCCTTAGCAGCTGGTAGGTGTCATGACTTTTTTGCTTTTCTTGAATTTGTTTTAGTCTGTTCGGTGATGCTGGTAGACTAAGAATAATACCGCGTGCTTAAGCTGCTATTTCGTCTCCCATTTCTTTGTCCGGGTCCGTCTGTAGTCGGTTTCTTGACAACGTATCTGCAGCCACCAGATACTTGCCTGGGATGTGTCCAATCTCGTACGAGCACCTCATCATTCTGAGTTCCATGCGTTGGAATCTTGGTGTGATGTCCTCCAAGCGCTGTGATGTCAATATCGGAACCAGGGATTTATGATCTGTCTCAATCACAATTTTCATATCCGTGCTAAAGTCCCGAAATCTCTCGCAACCCCATACTACAGCTAGCCCTTCTTTTTCTATCTGAGTGTAGCGCCTCTCTGTTTTGCTCATTGTCCGTGATCCATAAGCTACAGGTTTATACTGTCCATTATCTTGTTCCTGACAAAGTACCGCCCCAATTACGAAAGATGAGGCATCAGTGGACAGCACAATTGAGATCTTGGGATCGTATAAAGCTAATACTGGACTTAAGGTGAGTGCCAGTTTCATTTTTTCGAAAGATCGCTGTTGGTCTTCCCCCCACCTCCAATGATTCGTAGAGCTAAGAAGTGTGGTCAGAGGGTATGCCACTTGTGAAAAGCATGATATAAATTTTCCAATGTAGTCCACCATTCCTAGGAAACTCTTCAGTTCTGTGACGTTCGAAGGTGTCTTCATTTGTTTGACAGCTTCCGCCTTTGCTTCGTCGGGATGAATTCCTTGCTCAATGATCTGTCCCAAGACCTTGATGCGCGTGACTCCAAACTGGCATTTGTTTACGTTCAAACTTATGCCTGTTTGTTGAAAATGAAATAAGACAGCTCGAAGTCGCTTACCGTGTTCCTGTCTGGTCGACCCATAGACGAGAATGTCGTCCTTATTGCATACTTGTCCTTCGATGTCACTCAGGACTTGACTCATCTTGCATTGGTAAAACTTTGGAGTAGATGTGATGCCAAACGGCAGTCGCTTAAACTTGTATGTTCCGAAAGGTGTGATGAATGTTGTCAGGATTTGTGATTCTTCGGCCAGCTCGAATTGCCAGAACCCTGGATTGGCGTCCATTTTTGAGACATAGTTTGCTTTACTTAGTTGTCCCAGTACGTGTTCGGTGACTGGGAGGGGGTGCAGTTCGCGTTCTACATACTTGTTCATTTGGTTGAAATGCACGCACATCCTGAACTTCCCATCTGGCTTTTGTACTATCACCATGGCAGAGCACCAGTCAGTTGGCTCTTCAACGGCTTCAATTACTTCTTGCCTGACCATGTTGGCGATCTCGTCTTTGATCTTGTCCATCAGGGGAAGCGGGATTCTTCTGGGAGATGCGAGGGAAATAGGTACTGCATCCGGACGGAGTTTTATTGTGTAGGGCATCCTCACGTGACCAAGTCCATGAAAGACTGCTGGGAACTCGGTCCTCGGGTCCACTGTCGTAGGTTGACAAACGAGTTCATTCTTTTGACAACACCCAAGATCTCACTGTCTGCTCTGGAGAGTAATGGAGTCTGCAACTCAGGTATCACGTAAATGTCTGTTGTAGTAACCTTGTCGCGGTACTGGATTTGTACTGGATAGCACTCCGAGAACAGTTAGTCTTTCTTGACTGGGCTCCCTCAAGGCCAATTTTGGTGTCGTCAGGGCCACATGGCCGAGGGATGTGTTGTGCAATCTCTCAGGAACAGCTGTGACGTCGGTTCCTGTGTTGATTTTAAAAATAACAGGCGTGTTCTTGACTTCCACAGTCACATCCCAAGATTGTGTTCCTGAGGCTTGAAGAACTCCCAAGAAATTCGGCTCCCCCCGGTGCGTATGGGGTTAGCTCTCGGACGTGAGTGCCGCCCCGGCAAACGCTTGCGAAGTGACCAGGCTTCTGACATTTATTGCACTTGGCATTTCGCGCTGGACCTTTGGAGTGTTTCTCCCTGCCGCACCGGTAGCATAACTGTTGTGTGTTTCCCTTTTGGGGTGTTTCTTTGAATAGGCTGGTGCCTTGAACGATTGAACTATGTTGACGTTGTCGGTTCCATGCACATGTAAAGCGTCTGTTTGGTTTTTGACTGTTTCCGACTGGCGCGCCATTGTGGTTGCTGACTCTAAGATTAGTTTCGCATCAAGTTGCATTTTCTCGGATAGTTTTCTATCTTGGACTCCCACGACGATGCGGTCACGTATCATCTCGTCGTGGAGTGCTTCAAAGTTTCAGTATTTCACGAGAGCAAGCAGATCGGTAATTAAGTTTTCACCGGTCTCGTTTTCTTCGTGTTTTCTTGTATGGAATTTGCTCTGCACTCTTAGAAAAAAGGGTATCGATAGTCCTTTCTAAGAGGAGGAACGGTCTTGTAACCTATGTGCCTTTAGAAAGGGAGAAAAATTCGTCCCTGAAGCAGGGGAGCATAGTTCCTCCGTCGCCAGCATTTCATTATGGCCGCCCTGAATCGAGCAAATCGATCTCAATAAGGCTTAACGAGGACGCTACGTCTCTTGTACGGGACGAGAGGAGAAGCAAATACGAGGGGCGTTCATAAAGTTCGTATTATCGGCACACAAACTCGAAAAAAACTGAACAAAACAGGCATCAGCATGAGCGCGCGTCCCTCTAGTTTCCGCACAGTATAAACATCGCATGCTATAGTAGCTCGGAAAGTCGCTAGGGAGTGGAGACAAAAATGGCACCGCCCGTCGGTGCCAAGCACATGCAGTGATCAGTTTTCTTCATTTGAAAGGAAGCAATGCCAAGGAGATTCATTCCGAGCTTGTGGCGGTGTTTGGGGACAACGCCCCAGTTTATGACAGTTTGGTTAAATGGCGCAGAGGCTTCCAGTGTGGCCAAATAAGAGAAAAGTATTTCAAGGACGGCGACCAAGTGATTGCTGAAGTGGAGCGATTCCTGAACACTCAAAACGAGGAGTTCTATAAGAATGACCTCCGGCATATGGTGCATCGCTGAAAAAAGTGGGTAACTTTTGGTGGCGAACATGTAGAGAAAGTCCCAACTCCTACTTGATTTTGATTGCTGAATCTCTATTCCTTCGTGACAATAGCACGAACTTTATGAACGCCCCTCGTAAAAGCGTAACATGAGCTTTCCGAGAACAGTGTTTATTTCCGAAGCCTGATTTCCCCCGCAGGTACAGAGACTTGCGTTTCGAAAGCAGTTACTCAGTCTTCTCGTCGTCTGCACTGCGATGTTAAACGGAGACAACCGATACCCAGTTACTTCACGCACTTTACGTCTTACCTTTGCTGTTCCTCGAGTCACAATTCCTTCGTCACCCGCACATCACGGAGGAATGGCAAACCAACCCGCGAAACCAAAAGCCGCTCTTAAAAGAGAAAACCCGAAGCCGCTGTTCATCGCGTAGCGTGAAAGAAGGTTAAATCGCTTGCCACCAGATGGAAGGGTCAAGCAGAGTAATTGCAAGTAGCTAAGCTAGGTGGCGCTAGGTACCGCCCAATTCACGTTCTACAAACACTTTTTTTATTTCCGCGAGCTATTGCGCTTCGCGACCTTCGGGAAGCTGCAGTGCCTGTACTATGTACACGTGCACACACATACTACAAGCATCAGATGAATATACATTGAGCACATACACATACATGTCACATGCAAGCATTAATACAACGGCATACTAAACCGAACACTACACCCGAGCGCTGCGTTTCCGTCTTTTATACTGGTCGTTTTGAACGTACGGAATTTCTCGGTGACTGCGTAAACAATAAAAAAATATTCCCAGCATGTTGATTTTCTTCTAGCACTGTCATACCTCTGAGAGTATTTTGAATGGCTCAGGGGATGAATCTCATATTAAAAAGTAAACGCTCGATCATGCCGTAATTATTTGAAAGTCAATAAATCAAGCCTCTCCAATGTGGTTCGAAGCCATGAGTTTGTTTCCACGCACGGCACGTCGTAGCCTGTGTTTCTATTGTAGTGTTTGTTTTTCTAATTGTGCTCTCCGCGCAAGGCTGCAATGGCCGCCTTGAATTAATCTCTGTAGAGCAGATATTCACTCGGCTGGAAGTGATGCTTCACGGGCAGAGAAATCGCTTTTCGATCAACTTGAATGCAGTCAAAGCCGCGACTTGCGGCAGGTGTTAAGTGTACGGAGCTACGCCGTGGAGAGCTCGAAATATTCTAGCGCTCATCCCAGCGCGCCACTTGAAGGACAGTTTCTCCAGGAACCGTAGTATATTTAAACAGCAAAATAAAGGGTAGCTTTTTCTTTTCGATTTTGCATACTACTCTTTTTTAATGCTAAAATTCCACACTGTAAATACACGTACTTTCCGTCATAATTTCGTACTGTTCAGTCCTTTCCCCAGAGCGCAATCGCTCTCGGGGAGGAGACAACCGCCAGTCACATTGGCCACTGTACGATAGGAGCTTACTGTTCAGACCAGCGTTCCAATATGACTATCCGCACGTCGATCGATTGCACCCGGAATGTCAACCTGCGACACTTCGCCCCCTCCGATCACGGCCCGACAAGCGGCATCAATGCCCGACGTCATCTGATCTTGTTGTTACACCACTGATACGCGAACACACGGTCACATCGGTGATAATTCGAGCCTTCAGTTCACAACCCACAACACTGCCATCACGATGTTGCTGCTGTGTTGCTGACACGCAGAAATACAGTACCACGTTGAACGCTGGTTGGCACAAGACATCGGAAAACAGAACCGACCTCAGGACGGAAGGCACCCAGGCAGCCGGCAGCAAAACCTGCCTGTCTTGGACGCAGTTCCTGCGATTTCCATAACGTCGAAAACGTCGACACAGTTCCGCGTGGTTCCGCTACTGTAGTTACGCGTGGGTCGCGCAATCCGACGGACATCGGCCATCTCACCTAGTGTACGTAGCGCTGCTGGCACTGCTCCGGAACTTCGCTGTTTCTAGCGGCTTCGTTTGCTCGTTTGATAAAATTAGCGAGAAAAACGTCAATGCAACCGAAATGTTCTGCACGTTTGGACTAGAAGACGGAATTACAGGCCGCCTTCGCTGCCGTTGAAGCTCAATCAACTAAACAATATTTATTAAACAACGTGCGCGACGTGCTCGAAAAACGAAACCGAAAGAAGATGAGTAAGGAGGGCGAAAGCTTTCTCCTGTCTGCCTGGAGAAGGAGAAAAACGTCTCGTTCCTCCCTTCTTCTCGTGTCCGCTTGGGGGCGCGTCAGTAGAAGGGAGGAAGACGCGCCGTTGGTACCTTTTTCCTCCATTTTTTTCTTAGAGTGTGGTCGTAGATGATATTGCGCCGTGCAATAAAATGGTGTTCAAAGGCCTTCTTAACTGCTTCGTATTGTAGTGACTGGTCGACAGTAATCCTAAGTGAGAGTAGAAGAAGAAAATAGATGGTGCTATAAAGAATTCGGCAGCCTCGAAATGGCGCCGGCTGCTCCAAAACTTGAAAGGGATATGAACTAAGACCTAAAAACCTAATGACTAAAGAAGAAAAGAAATGATTAGGGAGTAACAGCACAGGCCTGACACGACCACACCAACACACACACACACGCGCGCGCACAAGAAAAAAAAGGAGCGTTACAGGACACTTGCTACAAAACACAGCACAAAACAGTTCATGCAGTTGATGCATTTCTTGTCAGTCTGTTGCTTGTCTCATTTTAAGTTGTGATAGAGCACATCACTTACACTCATGCTACGTACTGTCACGCTCACTCACTTGTGCACATACCTACATATATATACAACCATAGGCGTATGACATATATCTGTACTTAATATTCGTATAAAAGTCCACTGTCTTTTAAAAAAGTCACAAATAATGTTGAGTGCTCTTTTGAGTACCTCTGGAATACCGTTTTACTTTCACTCTGACTACTGTATGTGTGACTTGCGACGCTCGGGCGGTTTGGAAACAAGCTTGATCCAGTGTCTAGTGGCGACGGAGGAGGGGTTGGAAGGAAGGGGAAGGGGACGGCATCAGCGGGGTGTTTTTTGTTTTGTTTACTTGACGCTTATGGCAATCAAGTCAGTGGTACAAAATCAGTGGTACAAAATCTTACAGAGACGCAGTACTTTGGCGTGCCAAGGAAGCTTTAATCACGCCGCGAGACCGGCGAAACTTGCTTTCGACTAGTTATGGGTTTTTCCTGCAGCATTGCGCTTTTGTAAAAATTTCTACGTGTTCTGAACGGCAAGTGCCAACCCTTACACAGGGTCGTAAAAATATTCTTGGACGAATGACGACGAACGAGTAGAAAACGTGTATTCAGCACGCTGCCGCCAGCCTCTGTAACGCTAGCAAAACCGCAAATCGTCTACGAGCAAGATGGCCCTCCAGTGGCTTCACTCGCGGGAGCGGGAAGCGCGATCCAGCAATTGTCATTGAGATCAGTGCGCCGTTGCTGCCTTTTCCTCCCCCTTGTCTAACCGCTCATTCACTCTGGAAGCGGATCCACTTTCGCAAAGCGGTTGCGAACGCGGTTGTATAGACGCTTTACAGCAGCTGTGCATGGGCGCCGCCATAACTGACCTTCAGTTTTTGTTCCCTCTTATTCCGTTCGCTTGACTTCATCATTTCCACAGCAGGACAGGTTATTGCCATTTTAAGTGTTACTGTGTCCTTCCCCCCAGCATAGGCCGTTGTGGAGACTCGTCAACGCCCGCTTCAGTGGCTCGGCATCTCGGTAAGACAAGAGAAGGGCGGCTATGGCGGCTCAATCTGGCGCGTGTGTAAAGCGTCTATAAAGATCCAGTGCAATTGCACGCGCACTCGATGACTTGAAGTGCGCGTGCAATTCTCCTGGATCTTTATAGAACCGCGTTCGCAACCGCTTTGTGAACGCGGATCCGCTTCCGGTGTGAATGAGCGGTTAGTGTGTGGTTTCATGGTTAACTGAGTTCGTTGAGCGCTCCGCTAGTCAAGGCGGATTTATCACCGGCCACCAGTCCCCTAAAACACGCGCGTTGCGCGGCATTTCAGGTGGAAGTCAATCTATTCTTTCGTGAGGAGAGATGGGGAAGCAGTACCTCAGATGTCCAGTTCACAGTCTCAATAGGGAGTACTCACTGGCGGCGATAGCTGTGTGCGCGAATGCAGAGCGCGTGCTGATGGCAAGGTTCCACAGTTCTTTTGCAACGTGCATTCCGCACCATCAACAGTGCCGGTCTTAGCAGCCTATTGATGTGAGCTCGTTCTGAGCATGACCTCTAAAAAGCACCCACAAATATGGCGCCCAGTGAATACTCCCTATACTCCGTTTCACATTAAGTACGACGGCAGCCAAAACTGCGATCCGACGAAGCGAATCAATAAGCGCCAATAGTGCGTCGTCACGGCGCTGGCGTCGCTTTTACGCGGAGCGCATGTTCGTCTGCTTCTTGCGCAGGGGTTGCGGTGACGTCAGAAAAACGCCGAGCTCTGATTGGCTCCGATTGGAAGGATAGTGGGTAAGCCTCAAAGCAAGCTGCCTTGAGGTTTATACCCACCATCTTTCGATATAATCCAATCAGAACTTAACGTCTTTCTGACGTCACCACAAATCTTGCAAAAGAAGCAGACGAACTTACGCTCCGCGTAAGTTTTTTGTCACCGTCTACACCAATCACGCACAGTGAATATGGCGTAATTCTGCGCCTTCTTTTCTCCTTCCTGATTGGTTCAGCCCTTGCTAGCAAACGCGAAAAGACGACGAGTGCCGTGACAATGCACTTTTGGCGCCGCGTGATTGGCTCCATCGGATCGTAGCGTTTGTTGCGGTCGGACCTAATGTGAAACGGTATATACTATATAGTGTAGGAATTTGAAAGCGTGGTCCTTGCTGCAGACTGTTACAAGTGTGAACTGATTACGTCTGGTTCAGAACGGTCAACGTTCTTTATCAGAAGAAGGAGAGGCCACAAGACTTGGCTGCTGCTTTGCACAGAACAAAGTGATACACACCGTTTAATATCGCGGTGTCTATCAAGAAGGAGAATCCTGCAAACGGACGGAAGTCATTTCCTGGCGCCACAGGATGGCTGAACAGTTCTCATACTGTAACGTACTGTTTAGAAGGACAAGTAGACTAAAACAAAATTAAAGCGGACTGAACAAAACAACAATTTTAGAGCCCGCACGTTTCTTGGATAGACAGCATAATATCGAAAAAGAGGGTTTCACGATGATTTCAGTGTTTTTAAGTGGCAAATAAATGAATGTTGGGCTGGGATAATTAAGTTTAAATTGAAATCTTACTAATTTTTTATCGTTTAGTGGGCCAAATAAGACAGGGTAGAAAGTCAAAATCCTGCTTTTCGGTATGAAAATTCGAATGTATAGCGGACAATTTCAAACCTCCTTTCCTTCGAAAGCTTTCCGCACTCTGATGCATCTACGGTACCCAAAGCACGACAGCCTGCCCCAGCTCACGTATTGGACACGGGCACTGTGTCACTCGGGCGCATGCGCTCGTCAATAATCAATTCGTCGACGAATATTTGAATTCGCGTTCGTGACCAATGAGTGCCGTGACGGCACTTATCATCGCTTGCGAATGAAAAGTTTTATGGTGTGCTTAAAAAGGAAACTGAAAGCTTCGAGCCATTGTCGCAAGCACGTCAAGACTACGTGATTTCTCATTTTGCTTCTCATAGCCCCTTTAAGCAGATTTATTGCGGAATGTAAGTAAAATAACGCAAATGTTAAATACAATTCAGTTTTAAACTCGAGTAAATATACTATAAACAGCCAAGCTACTGGAATTTATAAAACAATATTGCAAACATTCGGACTTTACAAGACATATATTTTCAGAAAACGCGTGTGTTCTGTAGGAAGAATGAGAATCAAGCATTGTTATACTCAAGTAACCCTTTTCCGTACTTACCCTCCATGCGTCCATAGGTGTACCGTCTGACGAGGTCTCCTCAGAGCCAACACTGGCGATGGCGGCCCAAAGGTTAGCAAACACAAGCCGTGTAGGATACATCTTGAGTTCTTCAGTTCGATCGGAATGAGAGATCTGAGTTAAATGTAAAACTGTCGGGTTGTTAGCCGCAAAGTCTCAACATGAACAAGCATGCGTGTACAAAGAAACCAGTTATCAGAATAACGCTGGCTCACCTCGGCAGATGTGTTGCTTCTTTGGATCCCTCGTCAAGGCTCATTCTGTGTACTAGGCAAAGCTGCTTTTAGTGGAACCTTTTGGTAGTAGGTCAGTGATGAGCATTCGTTCGATATTTCGCTTCTAACATTTAACTTGATTTCTTTGTCACGGCCATTTCGCTTGATCTTTAAATCGTTACATTTCCTTTTGTCGTTCGCAATGTTCACGTTTCTCTTGACCTCTACAAGGAAGGACAATGGAAACGATTTGGATGGCCAGTTTAACAATTGAAATACACTATAAAAAAGGGCCGTGACTTTTACAGCGATATTTTATAAATATTGACGAGGTAGTTAAGACGTAGTTTCTGCCGTCAACAAGGGGAGAGGAGGGAACGACGAGGGAGCGCAAGAAAACAAACAAAATCCGCGCGGTAAGAAAGCGTCCCGATAAGCTGCCACTGGGGGAGCGTCATCCGACTGGCAACCTATCGCTAGAGTCATTTTCCCCCCCCAATTTCCCTTCAACGCTTACAACAACAACAACGATGCGACCGGGTTTCGCGCCTTGGCATTGCTGGCCTGTTGCTATGGGGAGGTGACCTCCTCACCTCCTACACTCCAGCTCGGTTGGCTCGGCCTGCCCAACACCACCTAGAATAATCAAGGCAAATACATTACAGGACACTCCGATAAGTCCTTTGGTGGCGCGGTATAATTTGGGTGTGTTCCTCTCCCTATTTTCTCTCCCTCCTCCCCCATTTTCTGCTCCCGCCAGAACACGTGACCGATATGCTTCAGCGACGATTCCAAACGCGGGCGGGCGATCATGCGGGGAGGCCGGGCGTGACGATTATCAGCGGCCACCATTGCGCGATCTGTCACCGCATGTTGATGCCGGCGTCCTTCTCTGCGGATGACACGCTATGTCCTTTTGTAGTGCACCAAGCATGACGCGTTCACCGCTGTTAACAACCAGTGAAGACGGCGGGAGGGACAGTGTGCTCCGTTCTCCACTGCAAGAACCGGACCTTGCAGGGCAAAAACCTTTCATTCTTTCGGTTCTCGCGAGATCAAATCACGTAAATAAACAACTTCGGTGCCTCGTTTCTCATACTGACCTTTCATCGTCAGAGATAACTTGACAAGATGTTATCGTTTCAGATGTCGAATATGGGTCGTTCGCTGCAACAGGTTGGACATCAATAACAGTTTTAAAAGCCATGAAGCGGACTACTTAAACAGCAAATATAGTGTAAATTTTGTGTGTGTAAAACGGGGATCCGTGTTCGTTGAATGCTGAGCTGTGCATATTTGTTCAAAGCGTTATTCTGTGCGTAAACAGAGATCGGTGTTTGTTAAATGCAAAGCTGTACATATTTGTTCAGTGTGCAATAAATAGTTTCAACAAAAACATTGTCGAATGACATTTATGAGTGCAATCTGAGTTCGCACCTTCAATTATCATTGTAGAAATACTAAAGTAACTCAAACCAACTTTCCCCGCAGGGGGCACCTGTGAAAGCAGGTGTTTGGAGAGTAGTGTCTCCACGGACCCCGAGCCCCGCAGGGGGCGCCTGCACCTTAGGTGCTAGGTGCTTGGTGAGTAGCGTTACCACGGACCCCAGCCACGTGGGCCACCATACCCGCACGCAGGGGGCACCTACTTCGGTAGGTGCTTGGTGAGTGGCATCACTGCGAACCCCGAGCCATGTGGGTTCGCCCACCCACGTCTGGCTGTGCGTTGCGTACCCGTGTCCGGGGAAAAGGGGATCCTTGCGGTTGAGCTGAGCCCGGGGTACGTTTGGACCCTTCGGGGCCCCCGGGCGAGGCAATACACCGCTTCGGCCCCTGATTCTCGTAGACGGGTGTCCTGGCTTGGCCCGACCAGGATGATTCAGTCAGTCGCCACTTCTACTATCCCCTCCCTTTTTTCACCTTTGTCTTCTCCTTCTTTTCACTCTTCTCATTTCTCTTCTTTCCTTTTTCAACTCTTTTGGCGGCAAGGGCTAACCTTGGGTGGCGACAGACCCCTTGTCCAAAACCACACTTGGTTATAGTACCTGGGCAGTGCTAATAGTGTAACGGTTCCAGCAAAGCCCTTTTTGTTATGGTCCGTTAACTATTCCCTCGTTGGGCTCCATGGTGGGTGGCACACCACAGGTTCTGAAGACTTTCCGCCTCTTATGGCTGCCCCCTCTTCCAAACCCAACACGGTGCGTCCCCCTAAAAGGGGTTGCTCTGTACTTACTTTTGAAAAAGCGTCTGAACCACCAAAGTATCCAAGATTTTTTGTTCTTCAAGCCCTAGATGAAGAAAAGCCGCTGGCTAAACTCTCGCCTTTCCTAGTGTCAAAATGCCTTGATGCCATCATTGGCAAAGCTTTCAAGGCGAAAAAGCTTTCTGGTAACCTTCTTGTCGAAGTTGAAACAGAAGTTCAAAGCAGAACGCTTCTAAAACAAACATGCCTTGGCGAACACCAGATAAAAGTCAGCCCACATCGGACACTGAATAGTGTTCGAGGTGTTATCTCGGAGGCTGATTTGATAGATTGCACTGAAGATGAAATTCTGGCTGGACTCCAGAAACAGGCAGTGGTGGCCGTCAAGCGGATTACCATCCGTAAAGATGGGCAGGAGCAGGCAACCAAGCATTTGATCCTGACCTTTGAACTGCATACGCTCCCAACTACCGTTAAAGCTGGTTATCTACACTGTAAAGTCCGGCCTTTTATTCCCAATCCACAAAGATGTTTCCGATGTCAGCGCTTCGGGCATGGCTCGCGAAACTGTCGGGGCCGTGAAACTTGCGCAAAATGTGGCAGCAATGACCATGGCGCTGACATTTGTGAGAATGCTCTCAAATGTGTCAATTTCCAAGGCAACCATGCTGCTTATGCCAGAACATGCCCACAATGGAAACAGGAAAAATAAATCCTAACCCTTAAAGCAAAAAAGAACATTACCTACCAGGAGGCAAAACAACAGTATTCCTTTTTTGCAAAAGGAACGTTTGCCCAGGCGGTGCAAAGGGGACCCGCACCGCGAACAGAATCGAAGGCCACCCAGGTCTCGCCTGAGGTCCTGGCAGTGGCTCTTCAGTCCCCAACCCCTCAGCAGCGGCAGCAGCTTCCTCCGGTTTCTGGAGGGAGCGCACCAGCTGCTTCTCAACCACGGGACAGGCAGGGAGCCCCTCTGTCTGTCCCCACTCCGAGGTCCCCCCCCCCCCCCCCCCCCCCAGGGAGAAGGAGCGAGAGTCTCGCCCCAACTCACGGGAGAGAACCTCGTCCAAGGAGCGGCATCGCGCCGCTCCTCCAACAGCTGAGGGGCAGAGACGGATGGAGTTGGGCGACGCTCAGCCAAGCACCTCCACTGCTGCCCTTTTGAGTGAGGGCGGTCGTGGCCGGGGAGTTCGGCCCCGTGCCTCGACATTGCCCAGACCTATACAACAAGCCTCGTCTCAAGAGGTGGAGGCGAGGGACGAGGCCACCGAGGCTTCCGCTCTTTCGTCCGACCAGGACGACATGGAGTGGGAGACAATTAAATCTAAGAATAAAAAAAAATAAAAAATAAAAAACAGTAATTCTACCAAAGTAGTTTTTTGTGGGAACTACATTCCTGGATTGGATTAATTGACTGTGTTCCATATACCTTCCTCTACTTCTTATATTAATGCCTCCACTTCTCCTTCAATGGAACTTTCGAGGCTTACCAATTGCAAATTATGGTGATGTTACTGACCTGCTAGAGGAACACAGTCCCATTGCCTTCTGTTTGCAAGAGACTCACCTGAAGGAAAGTCACTCGAATATCCTGAAGCATTTCCAGCTGTTTCGCAAGGATCGTCAACATTCGAGCCATTCGTCTGGAGGTTCTGCTGTTGTCTTACAACGCTCGGTCCCTTGCACTGAGGTTTTCTTAAACACATCACTAGAGGCTGTTGCTGCCCGTGTACTGATTGACCGTTTAATAACCATTTGTTCTGTATACATACCTCCAAATTTTCACCTAGAGTATAAAGAGCTTGAAGCTCTTTGTGATCAACTACCTCCTCCTTTTGTGCTCGTAGGCGATTTTAATGCTCATAACCCTCTGTGGGGAAGTGCACGAAGGGATACACGAGGAGCACTTATTGAACGGTTTTTGTTTTCATCAGGATTGTGTTTGCTCAACTCAAAAGAGACTACACATTTTTCCACAGCAACACATACTTTCACATCAATCGACCTTTCACTTGTGCATCCGACATTACTTCCACTGTTGTCATGGAGAGTCATTCCTAATCCCTACGGCAGTGATCATTTTCCCATTATTTTAGATATCCAGAATCATCCTGTCACACTTCCAACACGGTCACCTCGGTGGAAGTTTGACAAAGCCAACTGGACACTTTTTAAGCAGTCATCTCTTTTAGCTATTACATCCCTCCATCAGCTCTCTGTCGATGAGGCAACGGGTCACGTCACAAAACACATACTAGAGGCTGCTATACTTGCAATACCAATGACGTCCACTCACCTCCCCAAACGGCCTAAGCCGTGGTGGAATCAGGACTGCAAAGAGGCCAAGAAAAAACAAAATAAAGCATGGGGCATTTTTAGGCGATATCCTACGCCAAGTAATCTTATTTCGTTCAAGAAAATGAAAGCGCGTGCACGATTTGTCCGCAGGCGGTCAAAGAGGAATTGTTGGGAGAAGTATGCATCTTCTGTAAACAGTCAGGCAACGCCAAAGGAGGTTTGGGATCGAGTTCATAAAATTAATGGCTCGTGTCATGCTTTTTCTGTTCCTCTTTTGACAAAAAATAGAATATGCCCTGAAAGCCTCGAGGAACAGGCAGATATCCTAGGAGAGCATTTCGAGTTTGTTTCTAGCTCAAGAAACTATACACCTACATTTCTTCGACACAAAGCACAGATGGAAAAGAAGGCTGTGAACATTTCGGGTGGTTTTCAAGATCCCTTCAATGCCCCATTCACATTGCGTGAACTTGAAATGGTTCTCCACTGTCCTAAACAGACTGCACCTGGTCCAGATGGAGTTCATTACATTATGCTCCAACATCTTCATCCTTCAACTCTTGAGCTTATCCTATTCCTTTTCAATAAAATCTGGTCTGAAAGCCATTTTCCGTTCGCTTGGAAGGTTGCCTTCGTGGTTTCCTTGGTGAAGCCAGGAAAGAATCCTTCATGTGCATCTAGCTACAGGCCTATAGCTTTGACAAGTTGTTTATCAAAAACTCTTGAAAGAATGATCAACAGAAGGCTCGTGCATTTTCTTGAAAATAACAACATTCTAGACAGATACCAGTGCGGCTTTCGATCTTCCCGATCCACAGTAGATCACTTGGTTCGTTTCGAGACAGCCGTGAGGGAGGCGTTCGTGAACAAACAGCACTGTCTTTCCGTGTTTTTTGATCTGGAGAAGGCGTATGATACTGCCTGGCGATTTGGAATACTGCAGGACCTAATCGACATTGGTATTCGCGGGCACATGCTCGGTGCAATTAAACGTTATCTAGAGTGTCGTTCATTTCGTGTAAAGCTGGGTACCACCTTCTCTCGAGATTTTTTGCAGGAGAATGGAGTTCCCCAGGGCGGTGTACTTAGCGTCACTCTTTTTATTATAAAATGAACTCCATTGCCCGTGTAATACCTCGTTCAGTTCAGTATTCTATCTACGTTGATGACCTCCAGGTTTCAGTATCATCATGCAATATTTCCATCTGTGAGAGGAGGGTTCAAGTGGCAATCAATAATCTGACAAGCTGGGCTAATACAAATGGTTTTAAGTTTTCTGCAGAAAAGACTGTCTGTGTATGCTTTTCTCGTCGCCGAGGATTTTTTCTAGAACCTTCCTTAACCCTCTATGGACTTCCTATCATAGTGAAAAGTGAACACAAGTTTCTAGGTCTTCTCTTAGATTCAAAGTTAACGTTTGTTCCGCACATTAAGCAATTAAAGTCAAAATGCATCAAATCACTCAGCATTCTCAAAGTGTTGTCCCATCAATCTTGGGGTTCTGATCGACTCTGTCTCCTGCGCATTTATCGTGCAGTAATTCGCTCCCGACTCGATTATGGCAGTTTTGTGTATGGTTCAGCCAAAGCTTCAGTATTGAAGATGTTGGACCCCATTCATAATCAGGGGCTACGGCTAGCCACCGGTGCTTTCCGCACTTCTCCGATTGCCAGCCTCTATGCAGAGGCCAATGAATATTCTCTAGAGAAAAGACGTTTCGCTTTGGGGTTTATGTATTCACTCCGAGTAAGATCAGTCCCTCTCCCTCCAGCTCTTGAATCGGTTGAAAAAATCAAGTATGAGAGGACTTTTCAAAATAAGCCAAGTATCGTCCCTCCCTTTGCTCCGAGGCATGCTAAGGCAGCAGAGTACTTTGACCTTGACCCAAAGCCCCCTGTGACAAAGTACATAAGCTCTGCAGCTCCTTGGGAATATTCGTTCATTCACTGTAACTTCACTTTGACAAAACACAGAAAGAAAGATACTCCGGATGAAGTGCTGAGGCAAGAATTTTCTGAAATACAAAGCCAGTACCAACATCACTTCAGCATTTACACAGATGGTACTAAAACAGACTCTTTTGTTTGTTGTGCAATGGTTGGACCATCTGTTCGCCATGTAAAGAAACTTAACCCTTCTGCCACAATTTTAACAGCAGAGTTGCAGGGTTTATTACTTGCTGTGGAGTATACACTTAAGAAAAGGCTTCGTCGCTCTGTAGTCTACACTGACTCTTTAAGTGCATTAAAAGCCCTTGTTTCACTAAATTTAGTAAAAAAATCCTTTGGTTGCTCAGCTGCAAGATAAAATAATATCAGCCATCAAAACTGGGTACGAAATTATTTTCTGCTGGGTGCCAAGTCACGTTGGCATCCCGGGTAACGAGGAGGCAGATCAGGCTGCTCGCTCTGCTGTCACACACTTTGTGGACACAAGAGAAATCCCTCCAAAAGATTACTGTAAAAAGGTGAAACGTTCCATAATGCAGAAATGGCAACATGAATGGGACCGCGAAGTAAACAACAAGTTACATGCGATGAAGCACTTACTGAAGGAATGGGAGAGTGCCCGACATCGCGAACGTTTCTACGAGGTGGTTCTCTGCCGTCTAAGGATCGGCCATACACGACTAACGCACGGGCATCTTCTGCGTGGCGAAGATTCCCCGGAGTGTGAACATTGCCATAGCCATCTAACCATACATCATATTTTGCTTGAATGTAATGCGTATGGCCCTGAGCGCCTTGACCATCTTTCGCAGCTATACAAAGAGCATACCCCATTACATCTTATGATTTTACTTGGCGACGAACCTCTTATTCCACACTCTTGTGTTTTTAATTTCCTTAAAGCAATCGGCCTTCTACACCGACTGTGATTTTGTTTTAAGTTCCTGAAGTCATTTTCATACCTTTTACACTTATACACTCCTCATGTTCATAGTTTTATCACATCATCTGCTACTAGAGCTCTTTCTTCTCCCTAACCCTTGTTGGCAATAGTTTATGTACCTGGCGCATTATAGCCGTAGATGCTTTTGCGCCACAAAAACCCAATCCAATCCAATCCAATAATCCGCCCCGCTTGCCCCGGCCTCCCAAAATTCTATCAATGCACATGCTTCTGCGTGTTCAGATTGGTAGAACGTACGAGCCACGTTAGTTACACAAGCACGATCAGGGTTTATGTATGACAAATACCATGTCAATAAATATTACAAACACAAACTAATCCATCAA
>JABSTQ010008248.1:0-42349 GCA_013358835.2 Ixodes persulcatus | reverse complement strand
GGTTGGTAAACCAGACATCTTAGCCACATCGAAGAGATTAAAAATAGTATTCTGCGTTTCGCCTGGTCGTTCGACTCGTTACAAAGACTCACTCGCTCGCTCGTAGACCCCATCCAGTCCTCCACGTCGTCCTCTCGGAGTCCGACAAGGATTTGGGGTGTCGGACTGGCTGGGGGCAGGGCTGACTGCAGCTGCATGGGCACCGAGAGGAGGATTGGCCACAGCTGTCATTCTCACTGTTGGCCTTCTGGGACGAAGCTCCAGAGTGATAGGAACGTCGTTACTGGATCGATACCCCGCACCTCCACCAATATTGTCAGGAAGACAGAAGCTCAACGACCGGTCTTAGTGATATATATATATATATATATATATATAAATCTTTAAAATAAACTCATCTGATTTGTTGACCACAACGAATACCTTGCGCGATAAAGAGGAGCAAACTGATCGGGAACCCGCATTTAGATGGGACTGTTCAAAAAATAGGGACAGACATTCTACACTTACGCCCACATTCAAATCCGCAAATAGCCGAAAAAAGAACGTGATATAAGACATTTCTACGGCCTATCCTATAATACTGTAGCAAAATCTCATTTACATCTGCAGCAGTAGTAATCGACAAAATTGATAGCTTTGAATTCGGGATGTGAAATGCATATAAAATATCTTGGATTTAGGTTATCTTTGTCAATTTTACGTCTACAAGCATACATTCGCCAGAGGAGACAATAATAAAGCTAAACAACTAAGGCATTTATATATTTGAAATAGTATTTTTAAATTTAAAGCTCAGTAGCACAGTCCTTTGGGCCAAAATGTAAACGTTGCCTAGACATTTAGGGTCTTAACAAGCCGAAGAATCCAAAGTCGAGATAAACATGAGCTGTTTTAGTCAGAGTCTGGAAATCTTGACCCTAATTCGCCAAACAAATGCCGACATTATGCTTCACAGCTTGTAGTTCGGCTTCTAGTCTGGCGTCTTTTAGCCTAAATCGCCAGACAAAGGCAAAGTTAGGTATCACTTCTGGCAGTTTCGTTTTATGTGTCAACTTGAGGCCTAAATTGCCAAAAATGGGCCACATTTAGGCTTCACTTCTGCTTCTTCTGCTTATACATGGAATCTTTAGCTCAAGTTTGGCACTTTGGTAGTTTGTGGCGAGCCTAACAAAGGCCTTAGAAACTTTAAAGAAAACTACGCAGGTACTACTAACGTCTATGTGCAAAGCCGTATTAGGCCCAAGGCATACCTAACGATTCCTTTTTTGCGAAGTTAGGCGTTTCTCTTGGACATATCGATTTGTAAGAACAAAAATATGCAGGCGAGCGTGTTTAGAAACTACATAATAAAAAGCCTGAGACCCTAAGAAATATAAAAACGTACGACTCTCATTCTGTAGTCATTTTTCGTCCATGTCTCAGAAGTTAGATTACGACATATCGAAATGTCAACAACCAGTTTTCTCAGGTTATTCATTGAAGAGCAAAAACCTATATATTTTTTGTTTAGCAATACTGCAGGCGTTGCATGGACCTAACAGGACGATATTTATGCATAATATGTAGCGCAATACAAAGCAAAAACGAACGCAACAAAAACACTACACTTTCTTAACGACATTTTTCATTGGAGTACAACACTTATCACTCTAAGAGCGTCGCAGATAACAAATCAGTATTTAACAGTGAATGCAGATAGCATGCGCATAAAATGAGAAAACAGTTCATCTAGGAAGGAACAACAAAAACAAAAACACCCCAAAAAGCATGATATCTTCAAGATTATTTTTCCCTCTGGCATTTCACGACAGAAACTCCCTATCAGTTGAAATTCAAAACCTGCCGCCACTTCACGGCTTTGTGGTTTCATTAAAGCATTAATGTTGCGCTCGTCGGATCAGTAGCACATAAAACCGAACTCACGATTCTTCGTAACCATACCTGCTATGGCTGACAGATGTGTGCACGAAAAATAATTTAAATAAACAAAATAAAATCTTGAATTGTTTAATTAATCTGTGATGCAAACACAAATACCTCCCATTTCATTTTTTTGATCCACGTAGCGTGAAAGATAGTACAATACATGTATGACAGAATATACACAATTATTGTCACATGCCAAGTTGCGATTACTCAGTATTTACGCATTTAATGTCAGACACTAATAATTGTGACTGATTTTTCATTACTTTTAAAGATTCTAACTTCTTATTACAGCCATAACCATGGGGGACATACTCACAACTGCACCATTTGGTCAAACCATTATCACAGTAACACTGAATGGTACTGCATTAAAACAAATGTTTGAACATTCAGTTGAAAGATTCAGTTACCTAAACAGGAGAGGAGAATTTCTTCAGGTTTCAGGTAAGTATCAACAAATAAAAGGCAATTAAATACACATAACTATAGGATTGACCGTTTTCGGAATATAGCGTTCAGTCTATTGACAGTTACTGAAAGTAGGTAGTAAAAGAACGTTACTCGTTAAATAGTCAAAATTTGACGCGTTGCTCAGATTCGTTTTTCGCCTTGAAAATTTAACCAAGCAGTGTAAATGTTCTTTTCGCGTTACTTGAGATTTTATATTTATCAGTTAGCGATAAGCCACGAACACATCTTCGACAACAATTAAAATATTAGAGTAATTTCATAGTTTTTATTTGGTTATTTTTATCAATATTTTAGAATATATAGTTTTATAGTTCTGGATGAGCTTTTCTTGCAAATATTTCAGTGACCTCTATGTGCGGCCATAGGGCTCGGCAATAAACTTTATCAAGACAGAGATGTATGGTAAGCAGAAAGCGCGCTGAAGGCCTCGGCTTGCGATCCGATCCCCAATGTTTTATTTCCCAGGAAGCCTTCATATACATTTAGCTGGGACGATGTATTAAAACCTTTAAGCTGCTGCAGAGTTCCGCGTTCTGGACAGATCTGTCTTACTAGGAGGGGTCTGTGTCTTTACGCCATTGCTTTATACAAAATGTTTTATTTCTAATTCAAACAAATTTTTGCTTTAAACTGCGGTAAGAGTTACACGAGCGCCGGTATTACCATGTATTTATCAGGATTGGCGTACAATATATGCGGGGATAATCGTAATGGTAAATTCATTAAGTGACTAAAACGTGTTAACATTTTTAAGTATTCGCTTGGGGGCCATGTTGCCATCGCAGTATTGACGGCAATTACTATTAGAGGCTAGTCAAATTAAACTAATTTACAACGATGTTATGTTTTTTTTTTAATTTCATTAAAACATTTTCACGTTTTGGCGGGATATAGAAATTGCGAGAAAAAAAACGGTGCCGCGAGCCCCGCCCACACTGATGCTTAGAAGAGTGACTTAGTCGTTTCAGTCACACTGTCACTTGTGTCGCCTCAGCACTTACGTAAGACAAGCTGCCGATATAGTTACGACATGATTGAAACGACTGCGTCCCACTTCTAAGCGTCACTGTGGGCGGGGCTTAGGGTGCGCTTTTTACGCGCAGTTTGTTTATATCTGGATAAAAAAGGGAAATATATTATTAATCATACATAAAAATGTATATTGCAATTTTTTTTTTTAATTGTTTGGAAAAAATAGTAGTTGTCATCAATACTGCAATTGCAGCATTACCCCTAAAACCCCCAAAGCACGAAACATTGCTGAAAACTACTATGTCAATCACCATGAGTGCTTTTTTTTAATTATAATGTTTTGTTTTCGTATCTGCAAAGCGTGCGCTATAAGTGGTTACAAATTAAACCTTTCATTTTTTGCAGGCATGAGCGTGGTGTACAACTTATCGCTACCATCATTGTGCCGAGTCATATCACTAAAAACACTGTGCACAAAATGTCAAGTACCTGTCTATAAAGACGTACTCCCTGAGAAAATGTATACAATTGTTACCATAGACTTCGTAGCCAAAGGCGGCGATGGATTTGCCAAGGCAGAACAATACGGAGAATCAGGTAAACAAATATTTACACTTATATCGTTTAAAATACCCCGACTGCATTTTTTGGGGTAACGAATATTCGCCGAATAATAAAAAAATAACCTCTTCATATATTCAACTTCCAGTACTCTCAACAATATTTTGAACTAGCTACCTATGGCCATTCTGCGTTTTTCCTTATTATAGAGTTATACGTCGTCCCAACATGCGATTGACAAAGTCAAAGCTGCGGGCTGCCAGGTACAATCGCGGGCGAGTTAGGAACCACGTGTTCAGACGCCTATAACAGAGCTCTGAGGAGCGCTGAATGATAATAATGTGGGAACAATATACCACGTGGTTTCTCAATAATTCATGATTAGATATAGAGGCGCGTAGCTCCGATTTTCAATCCAACGCGAGGTGCGACTGCGAAGCATAACACAGCCCGTGCAATTAATGTCAGAGCACGTAGCCAGGATTTTGTTTCGGGGGGGGGGGGAGGTCGCCCATGACAAAATGCTGTATGAGGGGAGGGGGGAGAGGAGGTCCCAGCAAAATGGAAGATTTCGTGGGGGGGCAGGCCCCATGGGCCCCCCCCCCCCAAACCCCCGGCTACGTGCCTGGTCAGAGGTCATTACTTACCCCCCTTCCCAGATGACCGTGGTGACTGGCCGGCAACTCTGTGGGAATTGGGGGCGGATATATTGTTAAAGTGGGAAATAGACATTTAAACATAATAATTCATTCATTCACCTCCCAGGTAGCACCGAGTTCTGGGCCGAAACTTGGCTTTTGTCTGGGAGTTTAGGGCATTGAAAAGCCCGAAGAAGCCAAAGTAGAGCCAAACCTGACCTCCCTTGGCAACAGTCTGGGTATTTTGGCCCTAATTCGCCAAACAAGTGCCAAACTTAGGCTTCACTGCCTGGTTGTTCGACTATCATCTGGCATCTTTGGGCCTAAATCGCCTAACAAATGCCAGAGTTAGGCTTACTGCCCGGTAGTTCGGCAGATATTTGGCATTTTTGGGCCAAAATCGCCAAACTAATGCCAAAGTTAGGCTTCACTTTTTGATAGTTCGGCTGTCATCTGGCACCTTCGGGCCAAAATCGCCACAGATGTGCCAGAGTTAGGCTTACTACCTTGTAGTTTGGTTGACATCTGGCATCTTTGGGCCCAAGTCGCCAAACAAGAGCCAAAGTTAGGCTTCGCTTCCCGATAGTTCGGCTGTTATCTGGCAGCTACGGGCCAAAGGCGCCAAAGAAGTGCCAAAGTTAGGCTTCGCTTCTCAATAGTTCGGCTGTCATCTGGCAGCTACGGGCCAAAGTCGCCAAACAAGTGCCAAAGTTAGGCTTCGCTTCCCGATAGTTCGGTTGTCATCTGGCAGCTACGGGCCAAAGTTGCCAAACAAGTGCCAGAACTAGGCTTACTGCCTTGGAGTTCGGCTGATGAGGTGTTTGATGTACGCGGGTGGTCTTCATCTTAATTAAATAGAAATCAAGTTTTATTCGGCTGGCCACTTTATCTTATTTTGAGTGTCTCTTGATTTCTCCAGTCCAAAGGTTGCGCCGCTCCCGCATCACACTTGGGGCATTAAAATGAAATCCCGGAACTTGTAGTCTTTTAGCGTGTTGGTACTTTTTAAACATATAGAAAGTGGAGACCCATAAGGGACGATACAGACAGGACAATCTTTCAACTTCAACAACATTTACTTTCGGCTTCAAGCTCAAAGCCCGCCCGCTCCGTGGGAGTGCGGGAAGGGGAATTCTTGGGGGAAGGAGAGGAAGCGAAAAATGTGTACGCGATCCCCCTGTCCTGCGGGGCCAGGTACATCGGGCAAACGGGGCGATGCCTCAACGACCGACTCCGAGAACATCAAATGGACGCCGAAAGAGCTGCTTCGGATTCTCAGCACCCGATCGTCATTCACGAGAGAAAATGTCTCGGCTGCGATCCTAATTTCGCCGGCACGACAGCCATGGGAGGCCATTGCGAGCGAGTCGGGAGAGAAATAATTGAGGCCTATCGGATGGCGACAAGCCCGCAAAACATAAGCACCCCCTCCATTTCGCTCTCAGAAAGGAGATTATCTTTCTGAGGCCCACAATGGAAGCCGAACGTTGACAGACTCGGAAAGGCGACAAGGTCACCGGCAGAGGTGGCCTTTCCTTTCATTCCGTTCCATTTCATTCCAGAGAAGGGCTGGCATTCCCCCGTCCCTCATTTCCCTACCGTTGAACAGGTCGGGATACACTCTTTCCCCTGTAGCTTTGGCTGTACAGCAGGTTTTTTTTTTTTTTAAGTTGTCCTTTTTTTTTTTTTTAAGTTGTCTTTTTTTTTTTTCTTGTTTTTTTTTACTCTAAAGCGTGGAAAATGCGGAGAGAGCTTAGCTGCGTTGTTGATGCTCCTTCGACCTCGCCTTTTGCAAATCCTCCCCACCTGCTTTTGTGTCTTCGTGTTGCTGTCAGCGAACGCGACAGCCGCTTTAAGCAAATCAAAAGGGTGGAGCGAAACGCGTGACCTCTCTGTGTAGGACGCGTAGGACAAAAACGTTTGGACGAAAATCTTTTCACGTGACTCTCTGTCACGCTGATGGGATCTCTGGGGCTGTTATTTTCGCCGTTTGCCTAGTTATAGAAATAGGCGGGCCACGTAGGTCCGTCCGGTTTCCGAAATGGGCTCTTCAGTGTTCTGTTGCTTTCGTGCGTTGCAGACGCGGCCGTGCTTTTTCGTCGCAAACGGCCGGAATACGTCCATGCCAATTTTTTGGTAACAGCCATTTTTTTCACCGGAGTTTGTGGAATTCTTGTGATGTGTTTGTTGGACACGCTTCGACAAAAACTGCTCTCCGCCGACGACGAGACGTCAGTTGAATGTGCGCAACTTTCTTTCTCGAGTGTGTTTGTGGGGTGCCTGTGTTGGATTATGCATCTATCAAGGATTACGTGATATCGCTCTTTTATTAGTAAGTACACTGCAAGCATGCTTCTGATAGTAGTCCTGCTTTCCTCTCAATCTCCGCGGTTTTTTGTGTGATGAGTTTTGCTTGGCATGAGGACAGTGTTAATTCTATTTTATAATTTGCGTTTCGTTTTACAGTAAAGTGTGACCTTTGTATATATGTCGAGAATACACTGTGTGTAATGATAGTTGTTTAATAAACTTCTGGGAGCGATCGAAAAAATTTTGTTTGTCTGTATATGTTATTTAAATGCTACAAATGATATGCAACGTCGTACACAACACAGACTTGCACGACGTTCGGCTAATACGGAGCAGACGCATCGTAGAGTATTTGCACAATATTGCGCGAACACTTGGCCGGGGCAAAACGGCTGTACGGCAATACCTGCCGGATATCAAATGGTGGTGCAAAACTGGACATTTGAGCGATATTGGAACCGACTGTCGGCCGGTACTGGCACGATACTGCGAAGTATTCCCGTGCTGCTTGGGAACGGAGGTGATGACATCTGACCATCGTGTTTCAGACGCTTGTTTAATTTAATTCTCTTCTGGGGCGCGTGAGGCACGTCCCAAATACCGAAATTAGGCGTTGGTCTGGCAGTTATGGCTGAAGTATGGCACCAACTTTGGCGCTCCTCTGGCGGACCAGAGGAAGGCCAAACCTTGGCATGCCCCGAATTCCCAGATTAGGATTTACTATGGCAGTTATGGCTCAAGTATGGCACCAACTTTGGCGCTCCTCTGGCGGACCAGAGAAACGCCAAACCTTGGCATGCCCCGCATTCCCAGATTAGAATTTACTATGGCAGTTATGGCTCAAGTATGGCACCAACTTTGGCACTCCTCTGGCGTACCAGAGAAGAGCCAAATTTTGGCATGCCCTAGGATCGCCCAACTAAGGCTATAGTTAGGCACCGTACTTTGGCACTGATGAGTGCCATGGTGCAAAAACCTAACTGAGCCAAAGTTGGGCCCTTATGTTTGCCAGACCTTTGCCCAAGTTGGGCATTCCTCTGGCGTGCTACCTGGGCTACTTGTTTTCGGTGCTCATGAACAGGTACTGCCTGAATAATGATGCGCAAAAATATTGTGCTTGTTAGCGATATCTATATACAATTTTTATGGGTAACAAAAGTGGCAATAGTGCATCTAACGAGGAAATGAGCAATAACGCTATCTAATGAGCAAGAAATATATACAAAAGTAGCACACAAAATACGCGGCATATTTAAAAAAAAATGTTAACAGCAATCATGTTTAGGACACATAATATTAGTTAGATATTAGTAAAAGAACGCTTGAACATTTTAATGTTGGAGTTGAAGATATCGATGTTGGTCGTACATGAAGGGCTATAAAATGTTGTTGCCGGTTTATGTGACTGGTTTGGTTGTTCTTTCTAACGGAAAAAGTGGGAGTAACCCTTAGCATTACCCTCGGCACATGCAGTCAATCGCTGACGTGAGGTTCCGACAGTCAATTATACTGCGGAAGCATTTATGTAAAAAAATAAGATCGCACTTTATTTTGCTGGTGCTTAGTGCCAGACAACCCTATCGTCGCAAACGTCTCATATGCTCTAAGTAAACAGCATGACCAATGTAGCAATCGTAATTCATAAGAAAAACCCTATCTTCACTTATTTGATCATTGCTTGGTTGGTAGAATCAATACAATTTCAAACGCCAGAATTCAACTAAAGTTTGGTACCTATCAGTAAACGATATAAAATGATTTACAAGTTGACGAGAAGTATCGCGAAAGTCTAGTAGTAATGCCTACCACCCTAAACACAGCATTCATAATGTTAGGAACATGTTCATGGGAAGACAAAGTTGAGCTAATATATACTCTTAGATCTCTCGCCCATTTCATCCTACGCAGTTATATTGTCAAGGGTGTAACACAAACTTCGAATTTTCACTTTCTTAGAAAAAACTAACTAAAGGTTTATTGGAATTTAGTGCTACATATTTCGTTCGCACCAATGATGCACCACTTTAACACAATTCGTTAGTGGTACACAATCACGACTAAATGAAATCAGGTAAAAAAAACTTGATGTCATCTCCATATTGCAAGATGGCGTGTAGAAAAACTCAGATCATTTATTAAAATATTGAACAAAATTGGCCCCAGCATGAACTCCTGCGGCATGCGCGAGTACGATCGACAAGGACTAGAATATATGTCTCAATATTCGAACAATTTTTTTCTTTCTGAAAGTTAATTTATAAATAATAAACAACGGGCTGTAGTTGAGCTTGTTGGTGCATAATACTATATTAAGGCTAGCTTAACTTAGGCAAATAGAATATGAAACACAGACAGACACCACCGGTATGTCTGTCTCTTCTTCCCTCTTATGAGCAACTCTTCTTATCCACTTCATATAAAAATACTTTATGTGCTAGAATTGAATGATTCGACAAATTTGAAGCTTTCGAAAGATCAAAATATACGGCATATTGTTTCCGCGCTCATTGACAATCGGTGGCACGAAGTTTAAGAAGGGTACAGATGTAACAGTGAGTGAATCATTTTGTAAATTCAAACTTTTCGTTTTGATAAATTGCCACAAAGTGTCAAACAAGACAATTTTATATACTTTTGGTAAATGCACAAAGCAAGGACACCGGCCGAGAATTGCTTACATTACCACTCCTGCCACCTTCGTGAATAGACAGGATGACAGCATTTTCCCAAATTTGAGGAAACGTAATACTTGTCAGAGACATTTTAAAAGTGTGAGTCAGTATCGGGTTAGAAAATTGAGAAGCCTTTTATAACAAAACTTGTAATGGTATCAAATGCGTTCGATTGCTTGAACTTTGGATTTCTTATTACTAGTTTAATTCCGGCTTTTTGAAAATATGCTAGTGAAATATTATTAGATAGCGACTACAGCTTAATTTAAGGAGTACACCGGTTCAAGATAACCCGAAAACGCCTTTGAGACACGTGCAAGTTCACCCAGCACTGTACCAGAGGCGACATGTATGTTAATGCAAGAGGAAGATGTGGACATGCGATCATTGACATAGCGCCGGAAATACTTTGGGTCGCTGTTTAGGCTACCTTTAACCGCCTCGCGTTAAGATTTTTCGACCTGTTTGATCAACAATTTAGCAAATGCCCGTGGTTATAAACACGTATTTTACTAAGACCGCGTTCTGGTAACCTTGTATTCGCCATGATAGAGCGTATTTTTTTTAAGTACAGAACTTAGCTCATGTGAAACCAGTGTGGTTAGCGGAATAATTAAAGCACTTCTTTGGAACGAAAAGTTTAATTGCGCTCTTAATACAGTTTGTGAATAATTCAACAGTGGTGTTAATGTGTGTTGTTTATGATTTTCTTAAGTTTTACAGATTTGTTTAAACAAATCCGCGAAACTAACACTTAAGCGGTTGGTGCAGTTGAGGTTATACGGCCTGGGGGACAATATACGGGTGGATAATGTTTGCGATGAGTCGGCTAATTAATTAAAATTCGTTAATTAACTTTTTAATGAGTGAAAAAAGACATATGGTTCCTATTAGAAACTTACAGAGCGTCATCGAAAACCACTAAATCAACTTGTTTTAGAACGAGGTGAAGCTCGTGGGAAACTCGGAGGCGCACCAAAGTTACCACTCGTGAAGCAGCCGCAAAGCTGGCAGTGGTGGAACGCGATGATAATCTAATCATCCACGTTCCGGCACTGCCAGCTTTAAAGCCTGCATCACGAGTCGTAACTTTGGTGCGCCCCCGAGTTTTCCACGAGCTTCAGGTCGTTCTAAAACAAGTTGATTTAGTGCTTTTCAATGAGGCTCTGTAAGTTTCTAATTGGAACCATATGTCTATTTTCACTCATTAAAAAGTTAATTAACGAATTTTAATTAATTAGTTCCCCTATTGCAACCATTATCCACCCACATAATGTGCCCCTTGCCGTATGCCTCACCGGCACAAACAGCATAAGTGTAACTTTCACGGCTTTTTTTTGCAAACAAATCTGTAAAGCTTAAGAAAAACACCATGTATTTTTCTGTGCAATCAACACTCTCCCGAAAAGCATAATGATTTCACGCAAACAGAAAAGTTATAATCCGCTGAACTTGGTATTTAATGAACATTGCTACGTATAGTATTGTAGAGGAGCAGCTCTTTGTGCCCTTCACAACCAAAATAAATTTGTTCTTTTTTTCAGGTCCCGTTGATTTCGACGTTCTTGTGAAATACATTGAAAAGATGTCACCAATCAAGACACCAATTGAGGGGCGAATAATAATCCACGGGAACGTCACGGAACCAAGCCCATAACCGAAGAAGAAAAAAAAAACCGGGGAAATATGAAATGTTAGGACGTTTTTCAAAAAAGTAACCAGGAATAAATTCGGCATGCATAATACACACACACATGATGGTGTTTGGGTTACACTTAAATATACAAAAATTCGCTATCTACTCAGAAGACCTAATTAGTTTATACTTTCTCTGCCGTCTCCAGCCCACACCGGCGAATATATTTCATTAAGTCTTTTTGTAAGTCAATTTCGGAAGTCGCCTTCTTCACAAGTCTTCTATGCACTCATTTTTTATATTCTATCTATCACGGCAAAACACGTGCCAAGCTTTCTATGCTTACCTTAATTACCTAGGCAAACAAAGACGTAATTACGTTTTTCCTAGGAAAGCGAAACATCACGATCTTTTTGCTTCAATTTATTTGAGAGCGAAGCTCAGGTTATAAGCCTGAACATGCTGCCCTGAACGATGATCGCACTGCAGAAGCGCACTTGCTTGGCAAGGATGCTGAAAGCCTGAAGCCCTTGGATATATTTTCTGCCACGCTCACACTTAAAGCGAAATAGGGTAAAGCACCCTAAGTGTATCGCTCTATAACTTTGCTTCGTTCCACCAGTGGTCCTACAGAATAATTTCTTAACGCTTCTCTGCGATCTACTTTTTGTATCAGGTCGTGGTAACAAAGATCCTGTCGTAACTCTATGCGAATAGAAGGTCGTCTGCTTCGTTCGCTGGATTTGCGGTGGCGTCAGAAGCGTGCCGAGCTCGGCTTGGTTTTGACTGAAGGAATTGTGGGTGGACCTCAATGCTAGGTGCCTTGAGGTCGCAAACCCTGTGCAAGACGCAGAAAAACATTCGCTCCGCATAGAAGAGACACTGGTGTTGAGTGCCAACAAACCCTTTGCAAAAATTCCAAAAGCTCGCGGGAGCCACCCGACGAATCCTCAATACTCTCCTCCCATCGTTTTTCCTCCCGTTACCACCTTATATACGCAAGCAGGCGCAGCCTACCAAGGCTACAACCTTCGAGCAGCCGAGAGCGGAGTCGGCCGAGTGACGAGCGCACGGAAATGGGAAAGACGGCATCGCGTTAGCTATGTTGCGAAGCTGCCCATTACTCATTGCCCTCCTTTGTACCGTTTCCGTCGTCTGCTGCACCGACGCTTTGTCGAACCGAGTCATACCGTGCCACGGCTGCGGTGCAATATAAGTGAATTCGGTGACACTGCAAGACTTGAAGGCAAGTTACAACTAATAACGTGTTCAAATAAGTGAGTAGAAAGATTTAGGGACCCGGTTTTTGCATATCCGATACGGTATACGATGGGCCCTCCGGTGAGAACTGCACTTACGCGAGTCTTCAGTGGTAGCGCATGCGCAGTTGGTACTGGAGGGCATCGTATATCGTATCGGATACGCAAAAGCGGTTCCTTAAAGCGCTCTACTAGCTTCACCTGTCGCGATGTGTTTACCCTGCCACAGATACGGTCGCCGCCAACGACTTTACGACGTTTCAGCGGATGGCGGATGGCTGCGACATCTGCTGGCGGTAGCTGCCGCAATTCACGCGGAGTCGCGGAGATGAACGAGAAAACGCGTGATCTGTACCGAGAGCTCCCAAAACTCCCTGACGTTGTGGCGCTGTACGTTTGTGCAACAGGTCTATCACACATGCTTAAATTTGAGAGCCAGAATGGAGCACGAGACACAAGGTCCTTGATTGTTTTTAGGATATGGTTTCACATATTCTTGCTAGATGTGGCGATAAACTTTATCACAAGAACCATTGCCTGCTTTCACCCGGGCACCTTAATAATCTTCATTTCATGTGAGCTCCTGTATATGTATAGACCAACTCAACTCTCTGACGTCACGCCGCTGCGGTGGCGCTGCTGTCAGCACTGGGCATGCGCCGGTGATTCGCCTAGGCCGAATCTGGTTTCTGCGCGCGCGCAGTGCCCTCGCCTGGTGGGCAAACGCGGGCTTGTTTGTAAACAATGTGTTGGTCGATACATACATTTCTCAAAATCAGGCCGCAGACTCCCTCCATGCGGCCGCAGGGAGCAACCACTCCACGTTCAAAGGCCGTAAGAAATCGCACATGTTCACACTAGCCCGGCCATGGTTTTTCCAGCTCCTGAACGAGGCAAGCACTTGTTAATTAGCACACTTGGCTTCAAACGTAAGCACATAAGGGAATAATGCAGAGGGGACCATTGCGCTACAGAACCCAGGAATCGTCCACTGAAAACACACCGCCGTCTGTTTCGATCTGGATGAGCATCGTACCGGCGTGCTACATTTCTCGCCCAACATTGGAGACACCAGGCGCTTCTTGGGGTATTTTAACGTTCCGCTGCCTAAACATCCAACAACAAAGTAGGGCGTATTCGCACAAATCTTGATTTCTACACAGAAAGGAGCAGACGTAATCGCGTATCGAGGTTCCTTGCGCTGCCTCACGAACGCTTGCTAATTCCCGTATTATGTATCTCTGCCGAGAGTTGGGAATTGTCCCACCTGTCCGGCGAGAAAATAACTAGGCGCCGAACGACAAGTTCTATGTTGTATGAAAAAATTCGTATTTTTCGGCCACAATGCGCGAAGAAACGAAAGCGATGGCTGTAGCATGGTCGCGCTCTGCTGGTGGTATGGAGCCGTCACGTACCTGAGGACGGAGGTGCGACGTGGTCAATTCTCATGCAGTCGTAGATGCTGTCGTGGGTGTCACTGACGACTGCCACCAGTGATCCGTGAAGTAACTGGATAATCGCGGTGGAAGTTTCTAAAACCATCCAACACTATTCGTTGGTACTGGATGCTGCCAAAGTGGAATTTCGCATAACGCGAGTAATGTTTGAAAACAAGTTCTTCAAGCAGACGACACAATGATTCTCCCTTCGTGTCGCGCAATCGTCCTTTTCCCAGTAAGCTTCTGCGCATGCATACATCCCCTCCCTTGACCTTGCTTCCCGCTGTTGCCATTTTCACAGGGCAACGTTTCGGTCGACAAACATATTCAGAACCTATCTTTGCGCGTATATCTTTTTTGGCGATTCTTGTTTGCGTATTCGCTGGTTTTGGGGCACAAAAGTCAACGAAGATCAATACGACAGCACCATGCCCGTGTTTTCTGAAGGAGAAGGAAACTGGGGCTGCCCTTTATTTGTAGTTCGAAGACAACTCTGCAGGTGGCGCTCGTTACTAAAAAAATGTTGGGACTTCCCGTCGCGCAGCACGGCGGACGGGAAGTCCCAATACATCTTAGAAAAGAAGGCCGTAGCGCTCTTCTCGTGACGTCGCAAAGGAAGGCCATCGGGGGAGCGCGTCAAAGCGAAGGCAAAGCGCGTGGATCGACCGTCGTAACGCGCTTTGAGTCACATACCAATGTCTTATTAGCTAAAATGAAAGCTGTCGGGTCTAGAAAGCATTTTATTATTCGGGCAAAATAATACACGACTTAATTATCGGTACAAATTGGCACGATGTATGCCTATAAGACGTCTATAAAAAAATATGATTGTTTTAAGTCGAAAACATTGAGTCACGCAATTATTGCTGTAGGAATGCATATGTCGTACAGAAATACTTCGACAGAATGGCGAGACAAGCAGTGATCTACGCCGTGTAAATATACCGTTAGGAGCTTCGCCATGAGAGATACACGGCGACGTGGGAAAGCCAGTTCTTGTATGCAGCGCTGAGCAAAAGAAACTTCGCGCTTGCTAAGATTTAGAGTGATATTCCCCCAAATCTACCGTATTTACACGCTGACATTTTTTTAGAAACAAATTGGCTTTTATTCGGGCAAGACTCGACAACTTTCGGAGAGTCAAGCCTTCACCATGCAATTTGACCAGTAGACCCACAAATAGCACAAAAAAATGCTAAAATGAACCTTCCCAGGGTGTATGCAAGTTTTATTTACAAAATGATTAAACAAGGGTAAGCTGTCCTAATTGAGTTATAGACTTAAGGGCTGTTTATACTCCGACGTTGAGCGCACTGAACGCAGCGTAGCGCAGAACGCGCGCCTTTTATTGGCCGGCAACCAGGAACTCGATATCTGCAACCAATAAGTACTTGCGCGCGCTGCGCTACGCGGCGCCCGACGACGTTACGTTGGAGTATAAATGTACCTTAAGCGTGCGTAGGGAAAAGACAGTTGGAAAAGTGTGAAAGTCTGAGCTAGGGTTCTTGGGGCAATGATAATAACTTGTTCGCTTCAAGCGCCCTAATATAACGCATAAGACTTTCGGTGGGTAATATTTGTAATATTTGTATTATCATAACACAATTTAGTAGATGGAAATTTTATCTCAGTTCAAGCCCAGGATTGGGGTAGAATTTTTTAATAAAAACATTGTTCTAAGGGAATTTGTAAAATGAACAACCGCGCAAACGGCAACCTTGGCGGATTTTTTGTTTTTAAGTTATTGATCATTGAAGCGGCCAAGGCATAAACTGATGTTCCTTCCACCTGTCGGAGATCGCTAGTTTGACCGCTCGCTATTCTTTCACTTCTCAGGCTACTACACTAGAACTCTTCTGTGACACTTTCAAAATAGATTTCATGGCGCGTAATAAAAAAATAAAAGCGTATTTTGGAGTAATAAAAAAAAAAGTGGAACGTTCTTTTGTTAACGACTTTTGGCAAAGATTGGCAACTTTTTACATGCGACCTATATAAGGTATTATAAAAACCTTGATATTACAATAAAAAAAAACTCGAACTTAGCCTTTTTAGCGCATATAAATTCAATTATATATGCGCAAAATAAAATATTAAAATAATAAAATAAATAAATTATACATGGGTGCGCCCCGAAAACAATTATAGAGTATAATTTTCCCTAAAAATCAACCACGCATTCTCGAACGCTCATTTTCCGCCCAAATGTAGCGGTAGCGTTTCGAACCAATGTCAAAGTTTTAGCACTAACCGTTAATTTATTCAAGAGCTATCCGGGATCTTTTAATTTTTCAACGGGAAAATGGCGTCCGACCGAGCTCTCGAATGCATGGAGCTCCATGGCACCAGTTACTGAAAACGGTCGAAAATTGACCAAATTTTCCCATTAAAATTTAAACAAAAGTCACCTATGAACTGTTGAATAAGATAAAGTTTAGTGTTGTAATCTTCGCACATCCTTTGAACCGCTAGTGCTATATTTGGGCGGAAAGTAAACGTTCGGCGATGCGGAGTTAATTTTTGCTGGGAAAATAACTAAATATATTGGGGGACACGCTGTATATTTGAATGAGCAAATATTTCGAAAACAAAATTTGCAACTGATTTGCTTTAAAAAACACAGTTTTTATTTTCTTTGTGTTTTCGTGCGTATGTGACCTATCAAAAAATTTAAAATGAACATGTAGTCTTTTGTTTGTATTACTGCAGTTGAAACTTGAAACTTGTCAGTAGCGTGTTCGGACAGCGTCCTCGCGTAGGTGATATTCTGGATAATTTTGTACCCATTAATATGGATAATTTCCTCAAAATAATACTTAGCGCGTAAGCTTAAAAGCACCTAAAAAGTGTACAATGCGAAGTAAAAGTTATTTTATGCCGCAACAAAGCTCTCTGTTTTCCAGCGCACATTTCAAGTGATTCAAGCTGTCCATCTGGGCCCGTTTGCTCGAAGCGCTAACCGCGGCTAAAGTTAGCCGCAGTACCTAGGAGAGGGATTTTGAAATCACGTGACTGGCTCGGTAGGAATGCGGGGAAACATGTCGGTGCCCCGGTGAGTGAGCGCCGCTCGCTTTGGAACTAATATGTCGTTGTAGCTGCAACATTGGGCGCGTTAGTCAGCAACGAATGGTGCAGGAGGCTTTCGCTTTGCCTTGCCTCCCTTAAATCGCAAAGCATGAGCAATGACCTGGCCGCATTGTTTAGATAGTCTTTCGACTCTGGCCATTCCTAAGCCTAAATGAACGCAATAATTGTCGGCATGGCAACGTCTTTGGAAAGCGGATTGCCTTGACTCAATCGGCCGGGTGTCGATAGCACACAAAAGCAGACAGCGTCCCACTGGACCTTTTTCTAAAGTTCCCAAGCACCGAGGTGCATGCTACGAGTGTAGTTACACGCGTTGAACGTGCTGGTGTCTGCAGTAGTAATTGTTCTAAAGCAAAAAGTCTAAAACAAATTTTGCCTTGCTCCCGCGTTCGTCAAAGCCTTATTATGATTATAAGAGAAAGGCCAGCGGGGGAGGACCGTAGAATTACACTTCCAGCGTTCTCCTTGATGCTTGGGTAATTTAGAAAAAGGTCTATTGGGACGCTGTCTGCTTTTGTGTACTATCAATACCCGGCCGATTGAGTCAAGTCAATTAGCTTTCCAAAGACGTTGCCATTCCAACAATTATCGTGTTCATTACGGCTTAGGAATGGCCAGAATCAAAAGACTATCTAAAAAATGCGGTGAGGTCATTGCTCGTGCTTTGCGATAAAAGTGAGGTACGGCAAAGCGAAAGCCTCCTGCACCATTCGTTGCTGACTAACGCCCCCGATATCGCAGCTACAGCGACATATTAGTTTCAAAGCGAGCGGCGCTCACTCACCGGGGCACCGCCATGCTTCCCCGCATCCCTACCAAGCCAGTCACGTAATTTCAAAATCCCTTTCCTAGGTACTAGCTGCGGCTAACTTTAGCCGCGATTAGCGCTTCAAGCATACGGGCCCTGGTGATAAACACAAAATACTTTATATTTTATTTTCATTATATAATAGATCACAATCTATCATGAAATAATAATTTTTATTAATACCTCAGTATTAATAAAAAAGAAATGAAGACAATGTATATAAAATAATTTATGTTGAACTTGTAATATTCGCTATTTAATTAAATAAAAACAGCTGCCCCTGAGCTTTCTGGTGGTTTCAAGGTCATTAAATTATCTAAAGAGGCCTGACGTAAGAATTTGCAAGACATTGCCTGAAATTATCAACAGGAGATTGTCAGATATTCTTTTTCATTATGGTAAAATAAAAAGATTTTTTTTTTTGTTTACCATAATAAAACATATTTTGAAAGTACCAAAGAAGAGTCTTAGTGCAATTGCCCGGGAAGTGACAAAATAGCGAGCGGTCAAACTTGCGATTCCCGCCAGGTGGGAGAAACGTCAGATCTGGTGTCGGCCGCTTCAAAGTCAAATCACATTAGAACAATCCGTCAAGCATGCTGCTTGCAAAGCCAACTGGTCTGAAACTGAAGTAATTCACAAAGAACGTAATGATATGAAACGTGTAGTTCAAGAAACGATTCGTATAAAAACGTCTGTCAACTGTATATGTCAGGCGTCATTGCAGTTTGGGAACGAATGTAAATAATTTCTACGCTTGTAAAGTTTTATATTTTTTTTTTAGTTTTAGAACTAGCAGTGTTTATATGCGTATCCTTGGACTTGTTCGAGAAAATCACAGTGTTTAGCCAATTGTGGTTCGTTGTAGGAGAGCAATATCGTTCTCAGTTTTGGAAATGGCCCCCAGTTCTGGCTGTTTGCAGTGTCGACAGTATTGTTTCTTTGGACTAGTGAGTTGTTAGAGGAAACGCAACTTTGAAGGTCAAACCCTTTCTTTGTCTTAAGTAGTGATTCACCTACGTTCGCCGGGTGGCGGTGGTTATGCTAGAATGTGACCCTTTGTGGGAGTGTTTCGCAGCCGAGGTCAAGGGAGATAAGAGAAGGTTTACCCAAATTTTCTTGTCCTCTTGTCACAATGTTTTTTTTTTGTTTTTTTTTTGTAGAGACGGTGTTGGAGATGTGGTATTTAAGGCGTGTACGAAATAAACTTTGCAGCTGAGTTTGAGACGTTGCCTTCTCTTTTTCTACCGTCTGTTGTGTTCTCTTTTCTGCCCCAGTCTCAGGTTTACAATCATGTTCAACTCACACCAGCTCGCCTGCACTCTGACTATTTTTATGCTGCTTGCGTTCTTTTTGATTTTAAGACTGAACCCAAATA
Source organism: Ixodes persulcatus (assembly GCA_013358835.2). Lineage (NCBI taxonomy): Eukaryota > Metazoa > Arthropoda > Arachnida > Ixodida > Ixodidae > Ixodes > Ixodes persulcatus. The sequence goes on along the minus strand of JABSTQ010008248.1, from coordinate 23,186 downwards.
TATATATATATTTGTAAAAACGAAAATATCGACCCCAAACGATGGGAAAAAGTGGGAAAATAACGGGCGGCGGAGAAAAGCTCACCGGAGAAAAGCTCACCGGAGATAAGCTCACCGGAGAAAAGCTCACCGCAAAACCGGCAGATGCGGAGAAAAGCTCACCGCCCTTTGAGCGGATGCGGAGAAAAGTTCACCGATGTTTTTCTTTTTGTCTTTTTTTTTTAATTTAGAGGATTCTGCGTCAAACGTGTCAATTTAACACAATTCGCATTCGTCACTTCATTAAAAATATGTCCTCTTTTTTGTAAAATTCTAAGTTCATTGGGCATATTTACTAATTCCTCAGAAATTTGTAATCACCTATTTTGTATATTAATGAAGCCGCAAGTCTAAAATCAGAACATAGTACACCGGTAAAAAAAGACAACGCTTTATTGACAGCTGACAGTGCGCTGTCAGTAGCTCTGTCGGATAAAGAGATTTGTTCTTTGCGAGCTAATATGAATAACGGTGTGTGAACCATTTCAGCTCCAAATATTGTGTAGTGCCTGATAGATAAGAAGGTGATTGTTGATGCATCAGTGTCGGCTACGCTGTTTTCTTTCTGTTAATTTCACTAACAAAGCTTTAGTTGCGAGAACAGCTTCGTCCTGTCGTGTTTGTTGTCTTCACTTCGTAGTCGTCGTTCGAGCGGTTTTCATCATGCATGACGTTCACCAACTCGCCCTATTTGCTACCTTACAGAGGACCACCTCTTATTATAGGTCACGAATAACAACGGTGCCAGCGTGCAGCTCTGAAGGTCGTGGGTGGCTCGCCGTAGAAGGGCACTATCACACAAAGGCAACGTCTGGAAACACCAGCACGAACGGCTATAAAACGTGCATGTCCGTGGAAGAAGGAAGACTTGATATCCTACTGACCGTTTTATCCTGTTTTCAAAGGTTGACGAAAGCTTCAAAGAGAATTTCAGGCACCGCGTTGTTGCGCATGCACTTTCAGATTTTTGGCATTTACAGTTTGGATTTTTTGGTTTTAGGCAGACATTATTACGTTTTCAAACTTTTTCCTGTTCTTCAAGTTCATAAAGTTCTCAGTTAGGCTTTCGTTGCTTAGAGAGTAAGCAACAGAAAACACTCACCCGCAATTATTGATTTGGAAGCAATATACCCAATAAGCTTAACAAATATTACAAAAAAGGTATTTTTCTTTTTTACAAACCCGTCCATTTTTAATGATGATAAATTGACATATGTTACGCGTGATCCAACAGCCTCTATATAAAAAGAAGAAAAAAAAAACGGTGAGCTTTTCACCGCATACGCTCAATGGCCGGTGAGATTTTCTCCGCATCCGCCGGTTTTGCGGTGAGCTTTTCTCTGGTGAGCTTATCTCCGGTGAGCTTTTCTCCGGTGAGCTTTTCTCCGGTGAGCTTTTCTCCGGGATTCGAAAAAACCACCCAGGTACTTTTTAGACTTTTTTTTTTGTTTTCTTTATTTCCGTGCGCCCCAAAAAAACCCGAAGGAATTTATTTTGGAGCACGAAAAACGAGTGAACGCCGCATTAACACAAAACAAATACAACACATATCACAGATAGGTAGCGATCCCTTGCAATTGCTTGCTGTAAACAAAAACGTCACCGAATATTTCAATACCTGGAGTGTCAAAGCAATTGAACAGTGATCGCATGCGTGACAAGGGCGAAAATCTGCACATTGTGATCACATAAAAAGCAGAGTGATTCCTCAGATTCCTATGCTCAAAAAGACTGGCAGTTCGACGACGGAGCCATACAGTGCCCGGTCGCAGATTTGGAGCGCGAAGATCTGGTAGCACAGAGGATCAAAGAGCCGTTTCTCGGAGAACTTGGACGTCAGCGCACAGCTTTTGCACAGGCGAGTACCCGAACACACACTTGCTCTCTCGGGAGAAGTGTGTTTCGGCGTCTCGCCGCAGCGGGACGCCAGTCACGTGACTCTCCTCTAATCCGTTGTCTGCCGCTCCACCCTTTCCATTTCGGCGGCCCCTTCTCGTGGCGATCTGCCAGGCTTTGTCAGTATCGAGGAGGCTATGGATTCCTAGACAAACGGGAAGGGACATGGATATTAACACGGGAGAAAAGCGAATCAGTATCTATAACACCATTTACTATCTTGAGCAAAAAAAAAAAGAAAATCAAGTCACGTTCTGTTCTTTTGTCAGACATAGTCCTCAGCAGGAATTTATCTAGAAAAAGGTTAGAATCAAAACAAAAGCTGCGCTGAAGAGAGGGTTCGAAAAATGATGCGTAATAACCGTTTTTGCACAATTTTAATTTTTTGTTGACTGCGTTTTTGACAAAGAATTCTAAGCAGCAGACCCGAAATCAAGCCTTGACCTAACAAGATAGCAAAATAAACGAATAATGCAGGCAGGGTTTTCAAATAGCATCGTGATGCGACATATCAGTTCCAACAAACTTGTCACGCTGCCAACAATAGAGGACATATGCAGAATAAACGTCAGTTCACTATCTAAGCTCATGCTAAGGTTGTTTTTTTTTTTGTTTACCTGATACTTTTAATACATGATCATTATGCAATACATTACAACGTCTGCACATGGACACGACATTTATTTTGAGACGATTCAGGGCCGGTTGCACCAACGCCGCTCAGCGCAAAGCGGAGCTTAGCCGCGAACCTAAGCTAAGTTTCGGTTTCGTTCGGTTGCACCAAAATCGCTTATCGCTAAACCTAGCGCTAAACTACGCTTATCGTAAGCGCTCAACATTGGGCGCTTTGATTTTGGTTGTTTCTTAATCCTGGATTTAAAACATGGCGGCCGGTTCGTGGCGGTCGACGCGGTGGACGAAATTGGTTGTACAAAGTGTTTTAGTATACAACAGCGTGAGAGTCTCGACAGAATGACCTTCGATTGTGACAAGGATGCAAAATATTGTCGCGCGAAGTGTTTATCAACCCCTGTTTTCAAGTTGGCTCTGCACTCTCAGTGCGTGTTAGCCCTGACCGAGATTCGTACGGAGCTGTGGGACTCACGTCTGTCTTCCCGTTGGCTATTTTGTCAACGAGCTTATTCATATGTATACCTTATTGATTTTCGCATAACTGTAACGTATTGTTCCTTCAATATCCTTCAATCCGATCAGCGCATTAAATGGTTGAATAGTGGCAGTACGTGATCTTGGCGATCAGCTGATTGTCGACACTTCTGCCGTTTGCATCAGATTGAGGCGCTTTTAAATTACAAAACAGCAAAAAGTCAATTTCTTTCGTTTTCTGAGTTTCGAGACAATTTTCAGTGAATTTTCCTTGTCTCGCGTGTAGATTCTTGTTTTCAGAAAACTGTATCCCCTTCTTCGTTGACTGGGACGCCTTGTCGTCTCTAATCGGCTACTATCCTCCTGCCGATCCAGCCAACCTGCGTATCCATTGCTCTAAATCATCAGTGGTTAACAACACCCCACCCTGAGCTGACCAGCTACCAGTCCTTCGAGACTTCGTGTAGTCAATGCTCCACTCCGGAGTCATTGAACCTACCAACCGAGGTCCCTACTTTAACTCCATCCAAGTCGTGCCAAAAAACAAACACGAGAGTAGGTTCGTCTTGAACTGTTCTGCGCTTACACCCCACCTCCAAGCCCCAATATTCCAATTGCCACCCCTCTCAGTGGCAATTCAGACTAACCCACTACCTCGAGCACCCTTTTTTACGAAGGTGGACCTTGCTGAAGCATTCTACCATTTTGGCCTTCACCCCGCATCTCGTCGCCTTACCACCTTCCGACTTGATGACAAGTATTACCGATTCACGGTACTTCCCTTCGGCATCCGCCCCGCACCAATCATAATGCAGATGCTCTGCGAACGCTTTGACCCGATACCTCAGGGCTAACGGCGTGTGGGCTTGGAGCCATTTGGATAATTTTTTGCTTGCACATCCAAACCCCGCCTACCTCGCGAGTGTCACCAACGACATTGTCTTGCTCCTGCAAACTTGCGGTATCCGCATAAACAAGAAGGATACCACCCTCACCCCTACAACGACCATCAAGTTCCTCGGGTTTGAACTCAACGGAACTGAACAAACAATCGGCCATTCTCCAGCCCGGGTTGCAGAACTTTTGGCTACGCTCCCAGTACTCGCTACACAGCAGACGCGGAAAACTTACCAACGCATAGCCGGCCACTGGGCCTTTTACTTTAGCTTATATCGAGGCCATTAACACATTTTGAAACCTATGTTTCAGGCCTCGATCACCGCCCAACCTCTCAACCCGACTTGGCTAGTATTGTTCACCAGGATCTGGCAGGAATTACCGCACAAGTCCCCTTGGTTAATTCCGGAACCTGTGACAACCATTGCAGCGGACGCCAGCGACGCTGGACTAGGAGTGTGCCTGCCTGCCCCAGGGCAAATCGCGTTCATTGTGCCCCACCCCAACGGGATTTTTCTGCGCGAACTCACAGCTGTGTGCCTTGCAGCTCTACTAGCACCTCCCAAGACCGTCATCTTGAATGACAACCAAGCACTCGTCCACGCCCTACGTTTCGGCCATGGCCGCGCTTTTCCTCCCTTGTACTCCTTGGCAATTTCGCGTTTGGCAATAAAAAAAGGACCTCTGGTTCCAGTGGCTGCCGACGCAGCTGAACCCAGCAGACGCTCCCCCCCGGATCACTACCGCACAATTTCCCGTGGTCCGGTAGGGCGCGTCCTGGTCGCTCCCACGAGGGTATAAAAGCCTGAGAGGGACTGACGGGGCTCAGTCTGTTTTGGTCCCACTGACCCCTAGGACCAAACACGGGAAATTGTGCGGTAGTGATCCGGGAGGGAGCGTCTGCTGGGTTCAGCTGCGTCGGCAGCGCTGCGTGAGTGTTCTTCCTTTGTGTGCGTGAAATTACTTTTAAGTGTGTCTGATCTTGTGCGCGGTGAAGCAGTATCATGTATCGTTCCATAACCGTAACTTTTCTGGTGATCGCGTTTTTTAGGAATATTTTGCTTTATATCTTTCATTCGTGGCGACGACAACTTCTATTCGTGGCGACGACAACTCGACGACTTCTATTCGACGATTTCCGGGCACTTTCGCAGCTACCGTGACGAGTTCGTCACTGTTTTGAACTTCATAAGTCTCAGGCATGACTCTATTTTAGTAGCCCATCTTACCTGCCTACTTATTCTGAATTATGTTATGTCTTCAGTGATGTAGCGAGTAGAGCGTCCTTCTCGCGTTCGGTGGGATTTGGGGCCCCCGATGGCTCCTTTATCTCAAAATGTGTGCACGAAAACTACTGTCACTGTCAAAATATTCTGTTATCAACCGATATTACACACACAATCACAGATGTAAAGAGCATTTGTGTTTATTTAAAGCGTTGACTCCGGTTTTTGAAAGTTAAGCAAAAAAAAAATGATTGAATTTGGAGACCTTTAGTTCGTTACTCACCGAAGAAAAACAGCGAAAAGCAGACGCCGACGACGGCTACTACAGCAGGTTTTTTGTTTACATCCCGAGATTCCTCTCCGTCAATAGTATTCGTACCTCTGAGCGTTCCCTAGTTCGCTCTGTTTGTCCCTACATTCCCTAGGCAAATCCAGCGTTTAGCTAGGGGCGCGTCTGTAAAGCCGGGTTAACGTTGATGCAACGGGAATTTAAACCCGTGCTTATCCGAGCTTGGTTTAGGGCGCTAAGCCGACTTAGGAAAGAGCCGCTTTGGATTAAGGTAAGCGACGTTGGTGCAACCGCCCCTCAGTGACAAGCTATTCACTTTACACCACTGAACTATGCTCGACACATCATTCTGTGAAGTTTCGCTGTCGACAGGAGTATGAATATTAAAAAAAAGCTTAATGTCATTTGCCAACAACAAGGACTTGGCCTCTTTAACATATGACGCTAAATCATTTACAAAGATAAGGAACAAAAAGGGGGGGGGGACATATGACGCTAAATCATTTACGAAGATAAGGACCAAAAGGGGGACAAGAATGTGCCCTTGAGGAACACCGGAATTTAAGACAAAAGTTCTTGACCGGCTATCATCGTTTCGAACACGGTTGGGACGACATGATAGGTAACTTTGAAACCATTTGCACGGCCGTGCACAACCATGTAAGCTTCATTAATGTAACAACAAGTCTTGGTTTATTTTATTAAACGCTTTTGACATATCAAAATAGCATATATGCAAACATTTTGAACTCTGTTCCTAACAACAGGGGCACAGAAGTTAAAAAAAGCGCGCAAATTAGTTTCAACTGACCGTCCCGTCAGGAAACCGCGCTGGCAAGATACAAATTTCTGGTGGAAGTAAAAATAAATTTGGTTTTGCATAGCGTGTTTTCAGGCATCTTAGAAAATTCAGACAGTAATGACATGGGGCGGTAGTTATCAGTAACAGAAGCGTCACCACCTTTGAAAAAAGGTGCGATCACCGCATTCTTTTAAGGCGATGGAAAATTAATGGAATAAAGAGGGAGGTTAAAAACGTGATTCGAAATAGGGAAAAGCTATTCACCACAACCCTTAATAATAAAATATAGAATGGAGTCAGCACTAGTAGATAACTCAAGTTTTAGTCTCTTTATCGCTTCAGCGATTTCTTATATATATACTCTAATACCAGATGGCGATATGGTACATACGCGCAGAAGCACGGTTAATTATCAAGTCAAGTAAAAATGTGTTTTTATTTGTAAGCGAGATGTTATTTAATTACACTTATTCAGACGGGGGTCCCAAATTTTTCAAAGAAACCTGTTGAAGGGACCCCTCGGTAATAAAGGGTTAGTCAGCGATAAAGTTGGCACCATAACATATATAAAAAAAAGACTTGAGGAAAAAACAAAACAAAAAAGAACGAAACATGATTGCGGTACGTACATAATAAAAATATAAACCCAAGTATTGCAATCGAGTATAGTAAACGGAACAATCTACTCAACCTAACTTAGTCGGCACCTCAAGAAACACCGTTCTCTCAAGGCACAGCTTTTATCTAGGCACTTTAACAACTGCGCAGTGCCTTCCTGCGAAACAGCATTTTAAAACAAAATTACGTCACTGATAAAATAAAAAGAAAAACGAAGGATGACGAAAAAAACATTCGTTCTTTCGGCAGTTTGATACTTTAGACCCATGTTGCGGATAAAAAAAACAGGACGTGGGATGGCCAAAAAAACGTGTTTTTCGTGTAAGGATCGTCAAATTATGAGGCGCTGGAGAAATTCAGCCTTCTGCGTTAAGTCCTTATTTCGAACTCTTTTTGTTCACCTTCCGCCCATTGAAAAGCATGCGGGAGGGGGCCTTAGAACGCACCTGGTATCGCTGCGCCGCAGCGTTCTTCCGCACGTCTGCTTTCCTCGCCGTCACCATGGCAACGAACGACGAATGAATGGAAGCACGCACGGTACCGCCGCGTGCAGTCAGCAACAGCTGACGCCATTTTACGAACGCCGTCTGCTAGCCAAAGCCGAACGCTGTATGTCAGATCAACCGCCTCCGCCGGTGCTCGATCGCGGCGATCGAGCACCGGCGGAGGCGGTGCTCGATCGGAAATCGGAAATCGATCGGAAACCCTGTGTCAGCGGGCAATCCAAAAATGCACCAGGTCGAGGGTAGATCAGTTACTGGCTGGTTTGAGGTTATGCGAAAAAGGTCTATAGGAAGTATTCACTGGCGGCCATATCCGTGTGCGCGACTGCTGAGCGCGTGCTGATGGCGAGCTTCCACAGTTCTTTTGTAACGTGCATTTCGCACCCTCAAGATTGCCGATCTTTGCAGCCTATTAATGTGGGCTCGTTCAGAGCATGCGCTCTAGACATCACCCACAAATATGGCGCCCAGTGAATACTCCTTATAGACGATTGCAAGCAGGGCGACTGGCCGCCGCCATGTCTCTACTCGTGCGGACAAGCCCGTGCAATTAAAAGCTCGCCAAACCTATGTTCACGCGCAAGCTGCACGTGCTTGCACGCATGGGGCACCAGCCGGGCCTCATGCTTGCAATGGTCTATACTCCGTTTCACCTTATGTTGTACCGCAGCGAAGGCTAGAACCACGAGCTCATAGCGTTGGCAGCTGCCCTTCGTGCACGAGAGCTTGTGCCGCCGTGGTGTGCCCTAGAGCAAGGAGCTCGCGCTCGAACCCTTTCCTGCGGTACAACACAAGGTGAAACAGAGTATTAGCGATGTGCGCGGCCAAAGGGGTCGCTGTGGTCAGCTTTCCACGATTGGCCAAGCCATGGGCATATGAGGACTGTCTGATTGTCAACTTTGACGGTGTTAGCTTCGGATTGCGATGGCTCCTAGCTTCTACTGTGCTTTTTAAACACACCATCAAACTCGTCGTCGCACTCGATGGTAAGTAGACAGAATAACAACTGGTGACGTCAAGGTGAGGCAAATCCAACGGGCAAATCCCAGTCGTGACGTCACGAAGGGAAACCATAAGAGGGCGCCACCGAAACATCTCGGCGCTTAGGGGGAGCCAAAGAGTTGGGGTTTTTATTCTATAAGAAATAGAGAAAGAGGAAGTGGTCAAAATGCCCGGTGATTCGGCCGCGCTTCTCGTCGGTGAGGAGATCGATCACGTCGTTCCAGCCCTCAACACACGCGGAGTCCTTTGCGTCTTCCTCTTCACCCTGGTCTTCCTCATCGGAGGATCTTTTTTGGAAACCTACAGGTTGAGGGCTTTCGCCCTTCTATCCCAAAATGTCAACGCTTCCATCGAGGCAGCTCTCATGAACCGCACAATGGCCAGGTTACACGTTGAGGACGACAGAGCTCCCCCGAAGTTTGAAAACGTCAAGATCGATGACGTTGACGTGGCTGAAGACAGCGCTTTTTACTTGGACCAGAGCGAGGAACCTCTCCTTGCAGAACGCGTGAGCGTGCTTCCACCAACGGGACATGCAGATAACGCTTATCTGGTTTTCTGACGTCTTACGCGGAACCTTGTGCTCTTCAATGATTGCAATAATTTCCTTGTGCCTTATGATTGTTACTTGAATCTTGTACCTTCTGTTTTAACTCGAATACTTTCCTTCTCCAAACTGTTAGATGCATGTCTTGATTGTCTGACACGATGTGGGAATAATTTGAAAACGTGTGGTTAGCAATGATTTTACTTTTCTTTAAGTTTTAACTAAGCCCGCCTAAGTATACTCATTTATATATAAAATGTTTAAAGGACTTAATATTTTCTTAAATGTCGTGCGTAAAATTCTTATATTCGTAAAATAAACGTGTATATACATAAAGGGCTCCTTCTATCTTGAAACAATCCAGGCTTCAGCTAGGCTGGCGTAGCTTCCGCAGTGCTGCAACCCCGCACTGTTACGACCTCACACTGCTGCAAGAACATGTGGCTTTGTCTCTCGTTTCGCTTGCATGCGCTCGCGCTAAAAGCTTTGGAGAGGAGTTGGAGCACAGCGGGGGCTACGCTTCTCTTGAAAACTTAGAACAAAATAGCTCACACCGAGTATCTACATTTCCATGCTTTACAGATCCACAGCTCAGCGCGCATGTTCCTTCTTTCGCAATACGAGCTATTGGCGAGGAGATCATACAGTAAATGGCACAGTTTTATTATCAAAATCACCACAACAAAAAATCGCTGTGTTGCAAACTGCAACGTTAGCACTCGCCTAGCGTACGCCGGATCGTTTCCGCGTTCGCTGCGCATTTTTTGTAGCAATATGGTGCGCACTCACTGAGTACCGCAGTCCTCGAAGCATTACTTCGAACCGTGTATATGTAGCGTGGAGGACTGCAGCACGTACGGGACGATGCGAACACTGTCCTCCGTCGGCTCTGGTGCAACGCTGCACTCGATGACATACGATCGCAGTTGAGCACGTCCACTCCTCCAAGGAGACACCGCTTGCTTTCGTCGATGTCATCCATGATCGTCGCAAGAGACAAGAGGACTTCGATGGCGTTGAACGCAAGGAGAGACTAGATTTCTTCTAGCTAGATGTGTTTACGAGAAAGGAGTGGTGCTACATATCTTTCACGAGCCTTGCGTTGTTGCCTTACACGGCAGCGAATGCACTAGTTACTGCGGTCGGAGGGTTGGTTCGCCTTGGTTTGCCACATCACGGCCGGACTGGAATAATAATAGAGAGTTTTAGTAGACCGTTTTCATTTTCCGCTCCGCTCTGAGGGTGCCAAACTGCGCATGCGCGGCCTGCTTCAGCGGAATGGAAAGCGGAGGTCCAAAAACGCGTTTTAGTAGACCGTTTTGCTTCAGCGTAAGAGCGTTTTGAGAGCGTTCGAAAATTTCGCTTGCGTAGCCCCACAAGTGGACGTTTATAGTACTAGTAAGACAGAAAAACTAAACGTTAACACCAAGAAAGTGAAAGGGAGCGTGTTTGTAAAGGTGGTAAAAACGAAGGCGAGAATAATGAACACAAAAGAGTAGGCACACACCCGAAGCATATTACGCTATAAAATATAAATATAATCGTTCCACCCTGTGTGCGAGTGAAGCCGAAGGTATAACAATGAGCATGTTGCTCTAAACGGCACTTGCACTGCACGAGCGCGCGTACTGGTCAATGACGCTGAAAGGGCGGCACTCGCGCTTGTAGCTTCTGCTCCACTCGAATTAAAACTGAAACAGATTAACGTAATCGAAGTAGAAAAATGAAAGAAAAGGACGAAGTTTGCGCATTCCGAGTACACCCTTTTGCCAACTTTTGCGAAGTACGAGTACATTGTTGCTCAAGGCTAGCAAGACACCTGCACGATGAATCCCCGCGGTTCTCAATGAAGGAGACTTCTACTAACGAGATTAAGCTGGCGAGACATCGAATCAATGATTTGTATCCCTCGTGCCATGAAGCGCCGAAGCTAACTTTCCGAACGCGGTTTGCTGGATATTGCCAACGAAGAAGAGAAACCCTTTAGGAGGCAATCCCGCTTAAAGAAGGACCTGGCTGCTCTGCAAGTGGGCCTCCAAATCCCAGCACCCGACAGATCGGCGCAGGGTGTTGCCAATCTGGCCAGACGCTTTGCATGAATCTTTGTCGACTGGCCTATCGCAACCGTCTGTTCGAACTTGGATGAGCGCTTGGACGGAACTTGTCGGTGTTCTCCAGTATTGAGAACCTCATCGTGGTTCACATCAACGAGAGGTCCGGCCACCTGCTCGCTGACATGAACAAACATAGGGGGTTGACCCTGGCGAAATTGAAGCTGTGCTCGCAGGTGAGACCCTGCATGGTTTGTGTAAATTTCGTGTTTCCATTGTTTTTAGCACAGCTGATCGGTCTAGTAAAAAGTTACTATTTTTGATACGCCAATAATTTACGTCTTTGCTTTTGTTTCGGCACAAACAAACAAGGTGTACATGGGCAGTGTCAGGACAGGTCACGACGAGCGCGTTTTTAATCTGTGAGCTTTAGTAGGACACTTTTATGAGCCCTCTATGCTCTACTTTACGCTCTGGAAGAAGCATCGCCCCCACCGCGCATGCGTAGCCCGCTCTGAGTTGGAGCGAATAGTTAGCGGAGTGAGCGTGCACTCCGCTTTACAAGTTGCAGAGCGGACTTCCCTCAGCGTTCTAAGCGTGATCGCTTAGATCTCAAGATGGCTGCACTTGCTCAATACGCGTCGATGTTTTTCACCTTGACCTCAGCTTGAAAGAGGCCGAATCAAGAAGTAAAGCGTACGTCCCACGCGTGAAACTTAAACCATTCCATTTGAGTTTTAGGTAACACAAAAGAGCATAATCAAACGAAGTGAACGAGTATCACTTTGCAACCAACACGGTGTCGGTAAAAGTCGTCGCGTTTTTGTGGGCCTTCTATGGCTATGCAATCAGATGTACGGGAGCGCGTGCTTGAAAGCCAATTATACCTGTACACCCGTCCTCCTGTCGAAAATGACACTGAAAGTTGACCACGAGCATAGCGCTCGCTAGCCGCACCAAAAAAACCATTCCTCTCAACTTTACTTATTCATATTCGCTCGCAATTTCTGAATTGTTTAACTTTCCTCTGGAACTGTTCGCCTTGGATTTCCTTGGTAGATTTAGAAAATAATAAAGACTTGAATGCAGCCTTTTTAAAAGTGCATGCCATGCTGCCCCTATTCTTCAAGGCCGCCTTATTTTGGCCAAGCGTCTATAGGGAGCAAGAGAGCTGCGTCATTGTTTGTTGCGGATGCGAGTCCAAATGTATTAGACACGAATGCTGCGTCAATGCTGAATATGAACTCGGTTCTAGTCAGAAGTCTTGCACTAAAAGCGATGCCTAAAATATGGCGGCCGAATATGTTACCCGGCGGTGTTTTGAAAAGAGTTACCAAAAACGGTCGAAAGAATATTCCATGTCAAGTTTTTGTCTGGTGAAAACCAGACAGGCATAAACAATTCAAAATTTATCAAACACAACAGTGGACTTCTAAGCAATAGCGGTAGACTAGAACGCTTTTCAGAAGTTTCGTTTTGAATGCACAGTTTGACGGCCTCAGAGCTTAGCGAAATTAAGAAACAACTATTTTTTTTTTTTTTTTTTCAATTTACGATACACATTTTTTTGCAACCCTACCATGGAAATACTCTTTATCTGATATGAGTAACAAGTCCCATATCACATGTTTTGGTAGTGTTTAATTACTGCCGTGTTGTAAGAGTGCCTTTTTCTTCTTTTTATTAGGCCGTCAAAGACAAGGGAGCACCCCTGGACAACTGTTGGGGTTTTGCTGACCGCACAGCACGTCCATTCCGTCCATCAAAGAATCAGAAGCCATACTTTTCTGGTCAAAAGAGGGTGCTCGTCGTGAAGCACATAACAGTGATGTGCGCAGACGATACAATTTGTCAGCTGGACGAACCCTACGAAGACCATGGGCATGTTTCTTTTTTTTAAATATTAGAATGCGTATACTTATCACAGTGAATCATATCCAAGCTGTTGTACTGAGCGAAATACTCGTCCAACTAGGCTGAAAGGCGTCTAGAAATATTTAATAAAAAAGTATTTACTAACGACTCCCATTTTACTTCTCAGATGTGCGTGTGAATATTGCATATAATCAATTACAGTGTTTCTGTTGACTTCAGCATTGTAAAAGTAGCTGTGTTGCGTGGCCTTCTATTGCAAGAAAACACCGTAGCACAGGTGAGGCTGAAACTAGGCAGGAGCTTAAGCCGAAAAACGCAATTTCAAAACACAAAAAGAAATGAAAAGAATGTAGCCAAGCAAAATGGTTTCATCTCATCCCCCAAGGCAGATACATACACTGAGCTCCACTGTTAATACGAACACGATAAAATCGCTTTTATTTGCAGTTTATTTCTTTGACAGCTGTTGAGAGAGCTGAAAGTTTGTCGCTCAGATTAGTGCCCCAAACGAGCGCTTTATTTCACACCAATAGGTTGATGTCAGCCCCTCGTATTTGAGGTGAAAAATAAAAACAGGATATTGATTGTTCCCGGTAACAATGTCGCGCAGTGTACAGAAACACCAAGGTACCCTATCACGAAACCGAAGCATACGAAGAAGAAAAAACTCATTTCATTGGGAAAACAAAAAAGGTAGAGATATAAATGGAGCACTCACTTTCGCTAATTTGCACTGTCCTTGCTGCCTAAAGCAACCTAACAAAATACTGTCCGTTTGCCGACTGCTTTAGTCTTTAGTCTTTCATTTTTTGGCTCTGGAGAGACGCGGCACCGCGGAAAGGCAGCAGCCCGTACCATGGAGGCCGCGGTGCCGCCTCTAGGAAACATGATAATGTGATGAGTATGACATGCAAGATGACTGACGACATGGGTTGTTGCAATTGGGGAGAGATGGCAGTCCGATTCGCAGAAGTCCGAGATTTCGTGGAGGCGGGTTGGGCGGGTGAGCAGCGAGCCATGGGGAATCTGGCACGCCAGTTCGATCGGTGCATGAAGGAGCCCCAGGAACATGATGGCGCTGTTGCGCACTGGGGTCCACTGGGGTCAAAGCATCAGGCTTCAAGGAGGTAGCCCAGCCAAAGTAGAAGCTGCCGCCTCCGAGGAACCGAGGCCCAGGGGCTCAGATAAAGGCACCGCCGTCGCCCTGAATGTCACCCTCTCAACGTCGTCGTCGTCATCTCGCATAGAAAAATCGAGCCCGCTGGCTTAGACAAGGCAGCACCTGTCCCCTGCCTTTCAGCGGGCCGTGAAAGATTGCAGCCAAGCGATTTCCCGAAGCAGCCAGAGGTTCTCGACCACCGTGGAACGTTTTCGTAAGGACGCCGTTTCAAACAAAGTGCTGCGCAGCCATCTTAGTACAGCGAGGTTCATAACGGTCAACGCGCTCCCAAGCATGCTTTCAAGTGGCGAGCACCCATTTTCGAATCCTTTCCGAAACAAAAACACCATCTACTGAAGCTTTACTGAGAAGTGGAACGCGCTTCCTGAAATGGCAAGGAACAGCGGAGCTAGCGGAGCTGACGCTTCACGCTCAAATCCCAGAGCGGGTCGCGCATGCGCGATGGCGACTCCGCTTTCCATTAGAGCGGAGCGAGGAAAGCGAAAACGGGTCTACTAAAACTCTCACGTCCAAATCGAATGTCTACGCTGTGCTCACGCATGAGAGCGCAGGAAAGGCAACAGCGCAAGCTCCCTGCTCTATATACAGTGTACTATACCTGTTTCACCTTATGATGTACCGCAGGAGGAAAGGCTACAAGCGCGAGCTCCTTGCTCTAGGGCACATCTCGGCAGCACAAGCTCTCGTGCGGTAAGAGTAGCTCCCAACGCTATGAGCTCGCGCTTCTAGCCTGACTACGTACAACATAAGGTGAAACGGAGTATAGAATACTTGGGTAGTGTTGGGACCGGAGGGGCTCGCCTGAAGCGCGCGGTATTGATCGCGACAGGTGTCGACACCGGCGCGTTATCCAGAGGTGTGCGCGTGCGCGGCTGCACGCGCGAAAAATGAATCTTTGGTGCCGCTTGGTGGAGTGCACATAGGATTCTGATGCAGCTACGACCTGCCAGCCGTCGTACCGCGGCATCAATTACGCTGCGGCACGATCGTTAGCAACATGATGCTTCAATGTATTGGATGGTACAAGCTAATTACCCTTCTTTTGCGTAAAAACAATTGCGACTTTAAAGAAGTGGATTGCAAGTTGTTTCAGCGTTGATTAGCTGCGACTTTCGGTTTGTCGGATAGTGAGCATTTTAAATGAAATGCCCATTCTTGGTCGCAAACCTTGTCCGATCGCTGCAAGATTTTTCTCCCAAGATCTCTTTTGGCTCTGTCCTTTGGAACGCCGAAAATGGACGCCGTTTTCACTCCTTTCACTCGGATGAGGCCCGTTTGCAACCAGGTGCAGAGCAAGAGTTCTGTCGCTGTTTCACCGACGGCATTTCGGCGCTAAGCCTGGTTCCCATGCAGCGATATTGGCCCTAGAGCGGCCCGATTTCTGCCGTCGCGGCGCTCGTGCCGCACAACCGCTGGTGCTGGGCAGAGCACCGCAACGGCAGAAATCGCGCCGCTGGGACAAAACGCTGCATGTGAACCAGGCTTTAAAGCCTGGTTCACATGCAGCGATTTTGGCCCTAGAGCGACGCGATTTCTGCCATCGCGGCGCTCGTGCCGCTCAATCGCTGGTGCTGGCCAGAGCGCCGCGACGGCAGAAATCGCGCCGCTCTAGGGCCAAAATCGCTGCATGTGAACCAGGCTTAAAGGCTGAAACTCCATGGGACGAATTATGTGACGAAAATGGCGAACGCCGCCGGCGGCTTTGCTCTGCGCGTGGAATCAACACAGTGGCTGCTACGTCGCGCGCAAAGCGAGCGTGCCGTCGAGCGGCGTTCGCCAGTTATTCGTCACATATTCGTCCCATGGAGTTCAGCCTTAAAGGGATACTGAACCATAGAATTTAGTGTCCATAATAAGTGGCGCACGTTCTTTCCACGAGCCAGCAGCCGCCGGTGTGCGCGAGCACACGCAACAAAAATGACGTCAAAGATCTCCATTCGCGGTTAAGATGGCAGTGAAATGCATGGGCTTCGGGCGAAAGGAGAATAGACAAGTTTTTCATCTATACAGGGGTGTCTGGTGTAAAAGGTAAGCGATTAATTGGTCTAACAAGCATGTCGCTTTCACTTGTAGAGATGAAAGCTGTCTTTATTCTCCTTGGCCCGAAGCCCATGCATTTCACTGTCCTCAAGCGCGAATGGAGGTCTTTGACGTCATTTTTGTTGCGAGTGCTCGCGCACACCGGCGGCTGCTGGCTCGTGGAAAGAACGTGCGCCACTTATTATGGACACTAAATTCTATGGTTCAGTATCCCTTTAAGGCCGTTCAGACACTTTCGTTGAGTGCGTTTGACTGCGTTGCGTCGAGAACCGAAAGCGAGTCACCGGCACATCTGTGCTTCGTATGGAGTGGGGAATCCAATTCAAGGAATCATCTTGGCACGCGATATAAGCAGCAGGGATGTCCTGGTTTTTTTGCAGCCGCAACGCAGTGAAACGCAGTCAAACGCAACTGTCTGAACCAGGCTTTACGCGTTCACATCCGCAAAATCACGCGCACCGCTCGAAGTGAAAACACACGGAACTATTCTGTTTCACCTTGTGTCGTACCGCAGGAAAGGCTACAAGCGCGAGCTCCTTGCTCTAAGGCACATCTCGGCGCACAAGCTCTCGTGCACCAAGGCAGCTGCCAACGCTATGAGCTCGCCTTCTACCCTTCGCTGCGGTACAACATAAGGTGAAACGTAGTGTATTAAATCGTGGTACCGACACGTGCACCGCTCAAAGTAAAAAAAAAAAGAAAAAGGCGGGCTGCGCGATTTTTTCCGGATAACTCGACTACAGCGCCGCCACAAACTGTCAATACACGCGCCCTCACGAGCTCCCGTTGCCGAGCCGCTCCGGTCCCAACACTACCCAAGTATTCTAGTACACTGTATCTATAGGCACATCTCGGCGGCACGAGCTCTCGTTGATTAAGGACAGCTGCCAACGCTATGAGCTCGCGCTTATAGCCTTCGTACGGTATACAATATAAGGTGAAACGGGGTTATAAACATCATCACGGGGGCATCGCAAAGCTTGACGACGAAATCTTGGGGGATGCATTGTTGGCGTTGTCTACGCAACTCTGTCATCACGTTTTGCGACGGAGAGACCGAAAGAAAACGTCCGCTTTTATCTTTCCAATTCCCCGCGACGAAAACGCTTCTTGGTCAGTGGTGTTGCGTTCGAGTATTCTTGAAAATTCGAGTATTTTTGTGTTCCATTAGTGCCAGTAAGCTTGTATAAAGTGAGTAACATTCCTAGCCAATTTTGTTGCTTTTAAGGGTGTAGAATTACTTAATGTGTAACGTAATGCCCTCAGTTATACTACGAATGCGCTCGCATTTGTGGGACAGTCCCTTTGACGCGTGGGGCAGTGAGAGTTGCCACTTTCAATGAATACAAATTGGCAGTATAGACCTTTTCTGTTCCTGTCGTTCTCAGTCACGTGGGTTCCGTATCTGGTATGCGGGGCGAAAAAATAATAAAAAACGTTTGAATCTGGAATATGCGAGGAAAATATAGGTGAGGCAAATCAAGAATGTGTGACAATCACGCATTTTTCGTAAACACCTTCCAGCTGCGGGGAGAGATCAAAAAGATGTTTACCGCATACCAGAAGTGACGATATACAAGATGGCTGCGCGCTTGTGGAAAGGTGTATACGCCATATGAATGTAACCGGACCATAACGCTCAGGGAGAGGTCGACGACCGCGCGCGTCTGTCGTTTCCCCAAATTCGCCCGCTTCACGGGCAATTCAGAGACCTTCGAAACGATCTCCTTTAATTAAAGAAGCTGCGAACGAGCGCAAGTTAAGGAGCACGCGTAGAATTGAGACGCCAGCTGGTTCGTGGGTCCTTTCAGGGAGTTCGTTCGAAGACCTTTGAATTGTTTCTCCCGTCCGAACGG
This sequence comes from Ixodes persulcatus, assembly GCA_013358835.2. Classification (NCBI taxonomy): domain Eukaryota; kingdom Metazoa; phylum Arthropoda; class Arachnida; order Ixodida; family Ixodidae; genus Ixodes; species Ixodes persulcatus. Next base: position 5,258 of record JABSTQ010008248.1, on the reverse strand, counting down.
GGACAAAGCTCCCTTCAAGGCAATCCTGTTTTTTCTCAGTTACCTGAGCGCCCGAACTTTCGAAACCCAGCTAATATTATACGACTACATCTTTCGCAGCACACCCGTCGGCACCTGCGACCCAGAAACGACGAACGACGAATAAAAGCTGGCAGCCCGCGACGACCTCGCCACGAGCATTGTTGTGCCGTACCGAAAATAACCAGTAACGAAATCGCGTTGCTCGTTAGCTCGTTGAAAACGAAAGCGTTACTGAGATTTTATACCGTCCTGCAAAGGCCACCAAACACCTTTACGTTACTTCGAAAAACGGGGTCATGTGACCTCACGCCACATGACATCGCGCGGGGAATTGCAAGAAACCCCCGACGCTCACGTGTGAAGTCCCGCGACACGTCACGCTACCGACTAGACCACAGACACACGCCTGCAGGGCTTGAGAACGAGCGCGGGTTTATATGAAAATGCTTTGCGAACGGAGTCCAATAACGCTATCACGTTCCACTCTCGAAGGCGAAGCTCAAGTGCCCTCCAAGTTTTTTTGACCCTTACAAACCTTTTGAATCCAAGTATGTAGGGTATTTTTCATGACCTGAGCGAGCATGAAAACCTAGTTAGGAACGGCGAGTGTCAGCACAAGGGTACGTCGGCCATTCAGCGGCCGGTCAGGTACGGCGAACTAGTTCGCAAGAGGCACTTTGGAGGCTTCTGCTGAAAAAAGAGAAGAAAAGGAAGTATGGTTGTTCTATGCTTGTTTACGATCATGGGCAGTTATGCAGCTCAATGGACGTCTGGTGTCGCCGCTGTAGATGAGAAACTTAGCCAGTGCTGTACCACACTGCTATCCTGAGGTCTTCGTGCATCACGCAGTATAGTGAGACACGACCACACACACTTGGTGAGCTGCTTATAAAACGGGCAGGGGTGGTGATGGAAGCCAGGATCTCTGGGTTCTGCACCGCGAGCTTTCGCTTTACGCGCTTTGAGCTGAGATCTGCTAGCACACTCGGCCACCAATTACCCAGGCTTCTGCTGAGATATCCTCTTTAATAGATCATTTTTAAGATGCAGTGCCACCGACGTTTTAGGCGATGTTGTCTCGCGGAGTTATAGAAGATTGTTTAGAAGAACGTTTTAAAGAGCACGCCCGGAGAAATATGTGGCCCTCGGAAACGGCTTGCTACAGCGTCATAGACGTCCACTGCTCTTAAGATTTCTTTAGGTATTTATGTCGTGTAGCTTGGATGACGGCATATGCGCGAAAATGTGCTGGCTTACATGATATATTGTTATTTAATTATTTTCAGTTATTCATTTATATACAGACCCATTCGCGGGTACAACACAGGCGACGGTATAAATACAATTTGACAAAACTAAAATGCATAGAAAAAGCAAGAATACATGGCTTGCACTGACGTCACAACAGCGGCCATCGTGGTGGTATTGCTGCCGAGCGCGCACCTTCGACAGCATACACTTCGCACCATCAAACTTGTTATTCTCGGCAAGAACAAACAGAAATGACCACCAGCACGAGGCGATGACGTCACGAGCAAGCCATGTATACGGTAGACGAATATTCATTCAATCACTCCAAACCCCCTGAGCGAAAAACACCCCCCCCCCCCCCCCCCAAAAAAAAAAAAAAGCTGTTTTTTGTTGTTTATATTTTTTCAAGCAGTTTTAATACTGAAAACCCTGAAGCTAATATGCAAAAAGAGGCGCGAATTTCACCCAGCGGCTTTCGCTCTTCGCAAGGGGTCAGAATTAACTGTGGCTGTTGCTCCGCGAGCAGAATGCACGTAAAAAGTGATTGTGTTGTATGTATGTCTATACAGCCGGAAGTTGGTGCCTCAGCTCTAGATGAAAAATTTAGCCAGTGTAGTACAACCGCTAACCTGGGGTCTTTAAACGTCCACCATGCAGTAGCGATACACGACCGCACGCCGGTATGATTCTCATCCAGGTCGAAACGGGCAGGGGTGGGGATTGAAATGCTACAAACATTGAAGATTTCCCTTAGCTCGTCTGCGGCTTAGTGGCGTGGACGGCCACGTTTCGCTGCCGCCGAGGTAGCGGCCGACGGTCAAGCACGTGCTCTCGTCAATTGGCCGCGCCACGCTGAGCTCGGCCGTGAAGCCTCTCCGGAGTTTGCCCGAGCGGGTTGTGCGGCCAGGCTCGCACCGGCGCCCGGACCGCTGCGTGCGCTGCGCCGCCATGGAGAGGGCTTCTCTGGTGGCGTTTTTTGGAACTACGCTGCGCGAGAGCCAATGGGAACCTCGTTCCTTGATGACGCGCGCCAGCCAATACATCAAATCGCGGCTTCACTTCGCTCCATTGGGACATGGGGAGTTTAGGCGCCACGGCTTCAAAGCTGGTGACGTCGGTTCGCTCCATGGGACAGTGAATGCTTTCGTATTAAAACCATGTACTTGCTCAAACTCGTCTGTTTGCATAGCGGATACCCATCCCTTTGAAATCTTGGTGTCGGAGTGAAAAGAGCAATAAGCGGGAAGAACATGCGACGAGCGGTGTTCGTGCAAGCCGACGGCTATACACATGAATACAGCATCGTGCAACAGCGCGAGTCAGTTGCTTCGGTGTTACGAGAATTCTGCAAACCAGGGAACTAACAAGAGAACAATCAACACATCAAGTGATTGTGTCAATAGCATGACCGGTCAGCGGATAAAAGCAAGCGCACTGCAGCGGCAGAATGACGACGGCTCGAAATGTCAGTAGAGCAGCCTACGAGGGAAGCCCAGCCAGCCGCGGCGGGGTCGCCCAGTCGGACCTTTTGTGACGTCCCCGGCGACGGGCTTCCTCCTCTCTCCCCTTTCTCTCGGCTTCGGAGGGGCGTGGCTGCATCGCTACTTTGAAGGCTCTTTTTCGGTTAATCCGCGCATAAAATGACCACACGAATACGATATTCCTGATGACTGAGGTCTAATTTAGGGTGCCTTCATGTGCGCTTCGCATAGAGTGATGCCAACTGCCTGTTTTACTTTCTCACACCCTCTTCCACCGCCATTTTGTTCCTCTCATTGTTTCCCACGTGCGCCGGAAAGTGGCCTTTGTGTCCATCGGTCCTCCCATCCGAGGGGGAAAATGCTAATCGTCCCTCCGTGGGTTCCACAACGCTGCTCCGAACTTGTGAGATAAGGTGCTTGTTTCCGGGAGGGTTATAAGCCCCGCGGATTATCGTCGAGAACCAAAATGGCTGCTGGTTTGTCGGCGAGTGGTATTACAACGGGTGGCATCACCCTAGCAAGCTCAGGTGCTTTTTCTCTCTCATTTTTAAAACAGCTTCAGCTTCGAGTATCAAGTGTGTGAACGGGCATTGAGGGAGAAGAGATGAGGAGCGCGCGGGTGACATCACAACGCCGAGCACTGATTGGAAAGATATATTGGTAGAGGCGAAGGCTAGCTGCGCCTTTGTCCTTATTCACTGTTCGAACGCGTTCGAATGCCGGACGGCGGCGTCCGGCGATCGAACACGAGACACTGCGCAAAAAGCAGACGATGCTCTTGTTCGTTTTGATTGGAGGCAAACAGTGGGTTTAGACAAAGCAGCCATCCTTCGTGTCTACCCGTTAGTCCTTCCAATCAGAGCTCGGCACTCTGACCTCCCCGCCATCTCTCGTCGCCTCCTCTCCCTCAGCTTCTCTCCGTATGACAGCATAGCTCGTTATTTTTATTTGGTTGTTTGTATTGTGTCGAAAAAATAGGCGAGGTCATATTGGCCGGACAATTAAAAACATCGCCTGAACCGGAACGGAAACACCGAAAAAGTCGCGAATCATGAACCAAAAGAAAAAAAAAAAACACCAAAAGATATGCCCAAAAATGACCCGTAAAAAAAGAGATAAAACAAGGAGCTTTCTGATGAGGTAAAGCTCAATATACATATAATCTTAACGTTGCGAGAGTGTTCGAATAATCGGTTTCGTTCCAATCATCCGGTTTTGGGTTTACCTTTAATGTCTCCGCGGAAAAATTAAAACTAAAACACCCGAGCCGGTTGTTTTTCATTTTGCGGCTAAAAACACCCGATCCAGTCGTTTTGGTGTCTGCGGTCCCCGCAAGCTCTGTTATCTTTCCATTTGTCGAGTAGTCCGAAGAATGAGACCCCAATTTCGCATTCCATTAGCAGTTCAGACCACAGCTCTCTCAAAAACTGGCGTGTAGCCAAACAGCACGAACTCTGTTTCTGCTCCAATTGTCCGCTAAGTATACTTGGAATGTATGAAGGGCCCGCGCACAAATTAAAACTGACACAAAATCTTTTTAAACACTTTTTTAGTGTACCAATCTTTATAGCCCACGTGCAGTTCTTCTGGTGTACTCAAGCCATGCGAGCTTATTAGTGGGCCTCAAATACATGCCTCACTAGAGTCTGAAATACTGCACGCGTTTCCACAAGTATCGCTACCTCCGGATCATGAAGTCAGAGATAATTCGGAGCACAAAGTAAATGAAAAACACATATAGCCCACGTCAGTAACATGTGCGCGACCCACCCGAGCCGCCCTCGCCCACTCGCTCGCTAGTTAAATACCAGCTGTGGTCCCAGTATAACAAGTAGACGTGCGGCGTGCCATTACTGAATCCAACAGCGAAAGAGGAGAATCCAAGCATGTCTTCCGCGATTCCCATCTTCGATGTCACCGGTGTCGTACCGCACCGCGACCCGCGCACCATGAACTGGCCACTAGCGGCAAATACCGTTTCTGTCACCACAATCATCGCCTACGTCTACATAGTCAAGTTCGGAGGGCCCGCTTCATGAAGAACCGCAAGCCGTACGACGTCATCAAGCCCATCATGCTCGTCTACAATCTTGCCATGTCCTCTGAGCGCCTACTTTGGCATCAAGCCTGACCAGATCCTACCTGGGCGGCGGCTACCAGTTCACCTGCCAGGGCATCAACTCGAAGCAAAGACAAGATCACGATGGAGTTCTGGAGCTCTGCTGGTGGTACCTCTGGGTGAGGATAGGTGACTTTAGGACACCGTGTTCTTCGTGCTCCGCAGAAGGACTCCACGTGTCCTTCCTGCATGTCACTCATCACAGCCTAGGGTCTTCACCGGCTGGTACGGTCTGGCGTACGGTTTTGACGGACACGTCGCTCTAGCATAATCCTCAACTGCATCATTCACAATTCATGTACTCCTACTACTTCCTCTCGCTACTGGGGCCCCGCCGTGCGCCGCCATCTTTGGTGGAAGCGCTACGTCACTCAGCTACAGCTGCT
>JABSTQ010008247.1:0-69441 GCA_013358835.2 Ixodes persulcatus | reverse complement strand
ATCCCAGCCTTTCCAGAAGCCCACAGGCATCCAAGAAGCTGAACACAGTCTTTCGGAGACGTGTGCACTGATCATGGACCCTTGGGGAATAGCATATCCACGAGGGTGGGTGAAACACCGAGGCTCTTCAGTGAAGCTAGAAGGACAGTTCTTTCTGTATTGTAGTGTCCACATTCAAAAAATATATGCGTCAGCGTTTCTGGCTGATCGCAGTGCTCGCAGAAGGGGCTGGTTGTTTTTTTTATGCGGTGCAGGTTCACTTGCGTGTACGCGCAGTCTGCTCTTAAGCGGAGGAGGAGGCAAGCGAACTTCCGTGTTAGGCCACGCGTACAAGCTGGAGGAGGAGGTTCATCAGACGCCACACTGGAAACGGGATGCTTGTGTTGTATCCAAGTCTTGATAGCCAACCTCGGGTCAGAGTGGCTGGGGAGATTCAACGTCGCAGTGGGCAGTTATAGAGCGGTTGAGGCCAGATCGTCAGCCATCTCATTTCCGGGTAAGTCAATGTGCGAAGGTATCCACTGCACTCGAAGGTTAGAGCCATGGGAGACAAGTAGATGACCCAGACTAATTATTTCACGAACCAAATCAGGATTGGCGCCTTTGTTGCTGAGGATATTTTGCACCGCACACCGAGAGTCTGTTGCCAAAAGCCAGTTATTTGGTGGTTTTGTCGTGATGTGAAGAAGAGCTGCGTGGATTCCACTCAGCTCAGCTGTAGTCGACGACACGGCATGGTCGAACCGTCCTGACCATGAGCAGGGTTCTGATGGGATGTGGTAAGCTGCAGACGCGACATCATGAATGAAGTCGACAGAGCCATCAGTATAAATGGCCGTAAACGAGGAATGCCGAGACGTCATCACCTCCTCTGTCAGGGCTCGACTAACCACAGAGGGGTGTCGTGAATTTCCGTGGAAACCCGGGATGTCCTCGTAGATGGTGAACGGGTGCTTGCTCCACGGGGAGTCAACTGGAGGAGAATGGACGGAGGGTATGAAGCCGAGAGCCTCAACTAGAGAGGTGCAGTGACCGCCATATTGTGAAAGATGACGCTGTTGCATGTCAGTGAACAGCGAGACACCACTGGTCGACTCAGCAAGCCGAACCAGATGTTTAAGAGCACGGTTCACTGCGTGTAAAGCTACCGGCATCTCTCGGCCCTCAATCCACGTTGCATCGATTCGAGAGTACGAGGGAAAGCCAAGAGCCATTCGTATTCCGGCTCGGTGGCATCGTTCCAGCTGATCCCATAGAGATCGCGTAGGCGGCAAATATGACGCCGCATAAAGAATGCGGGAAAGGTTAAGCGCCCGGTGCACGCATAGTAGGGCTTTAGGGGCCGGTCCCCACTCAACTCCACGAAGTCGACGAATAAGAGATGTCGTCATCGCCGTCTGACGTACAAGATTCGTAACGTGCCGACGCCAACATAATCGGGAATCAAGATCGACCCCCAAGTATCGATAGTTACGCACGCGCGGTACTCGAGTCCCACATAAAGTAAGCCGCGGAAATCCATGACGAAAGGGGCGGCGGGAACAAGCGAGCACCGCTGTTTTTTGCGCTGAGACGGAAAGTCCGAGGTCTTCTAGCATGTTTGCAACACGCGCGAGGGATGTTTGCATAAAGGGGCGTAGAATGCGTCGATCAGAAATGGAAGCCCACAAACAGATGTCATCTGCATAGATGATAATACCACTAGGGTGTGGTGATTTATGCATGCATAAAGGTATTGTCGTCATTACGATGTTAAATAGTACTGGACTAAGGCAACTACCTTGAGGTAACCCACGCAACAGTGGATGCACGATTCCTGTAGTCTTGCCCAAGCAAACACTAATTGTCCTGTTGCTCAGAAACTCTTGGAAATATTTTAGCATTCCTCCTGTTATGCCAAGGTGATTCAAGCAGGCAAGAACTACATCATGTGGAACCGAGTCAAAAGCTCGTTCAACATCAAGAAACACTGCCAAAGCAGTGTCTCCTCGTGAACGAGCGTCTTCCAACGCTGATGTAAGGCTCGCAATACAGTCAGCGGTGCAGCGTCCACTTCTGAATCCCGCTATTTCAGGTGGCAGCGCTTCAATGTCGTCAAGGTACCACTGAAGACGCGTAAGCACCAAGCGTTCTAGAAGTTTTCCAGCACACGAGGTTAAAGATATTGGGCGGTACGATGACAATTCCGACGAAGGCTTGCCTCGTTTTAAAATGGGGGTTACTACAGCATGCTTCCACTCTTGCGGAAGAATACCAGTAGTCCACGCCAAATTTAAGCGTTCGAGCAAGACGATGCGTGACTTGTCACTCAGGTTACGCAATGCTTGGTAAGTAATGCCAGCCATCAGACCCAGGAGCACTGTGGCGTTTGCATTTCCTAAGAGCCGCATCTAGTTCCGACACTGTGAAAGGATGATCCATACTCTCCGGACTTCAAGCAGGACCAGTCAGTGATCGAGGATATGAAGATCCAGAGGGGCGTTGGGGTACAATGAAGCGCACCGCGAAATCATCTGAAAGTCGTGATAATTCAAGGCCAGTTTTAAGACTGAGGGCGATGAACACATCTCGAGGTGTTGGAGAGCAGCCCATACCTCTCAGTACTTTTTAGATCTTTGGCTTAGGTGTGCATGGAGTTAATGACGAGGCAAATTGACGAAATTGTCGACGACGAAGTGCACGAGTATGACGCAGTAACGCTGACGTAACACGACGACAGTCTATCCAATGAGAGACCTTGCCAGATCGGCGCGCACGACGCTGAGTGCGGCGGCGAACAGCACGCAAGCGCACGAACTTCAAATCCGGGGACGGCTGAGATATCCTTAAAGATATTTTATATGTGGATTGAATGAGACATGCAGGAATAGCTTTTAGTATATCCTCTGATGGCTCAAGAAAGCGAAAATTTTCGCGAAATACGTCCCAAATTTGTTACACTGTATTGGCGACGCGGAAGGCGGGTCACTTCGGGTATATTCATCAAAATTGGAAGATGATCGCTTCCACGTGTGTCCGCATCCAACGACCAGTACACGTCTAGATTTGGGGAAGCGAGAGTAAGGTCCAGCACTCTAGGTTCTCCGCGATGACCAAACAATGTAGGAGAGCCGTCATTCAAAATAATCAAATCTGTTGATTCAATCTCGTCTGCGAGAGCTGTACCCCGAGGCGTCGTGCGTTTACTACCCCAGAGAGGATGGTGTGCGTTAAAATCTCCGCATATAAGGAGACGACCAGGAAATTGAAGACGTAGGCTACGAATGCACTTCGCATCAAAGCGACTTGTAGGACATATATATACAGACACAATGGTCATCTTAAAGGAGCGAAATATAACCGTACATGCTGCAAATTCAGCTGTTTCTGTACACAGATGGGACACATCCTCTGCAGCTTGCTGCACACTTGAGTGAACAAATAGGGATGCCCGTGAAGAGCTGTTAGGCGTGGCCGCCGCGCTAGGGTAATGGACATAGGGCTGAATTCGAGAGCTATGTCTGAGACGGCATTCCGAAATTGCAAGTATAGGTACCGGCTGAGATGCAAGGTAATACTGTAACTCTGCTAATTTAGAAGTGATGCTGCGGGCGTTCCATTGTAAAATAGATGGGCAGGAAGCCATAAAAATAAAACTGAGCAGGGTAAAAACTTTCATCGCAGAAAACTTTCGACCAGAGGTTCTATAAGTGTGATAAAATTCAGGAGCTGGTTTGCCCATGGGTACTGTAGAAGCGGGAGAAATTGTCGCGCTATGACGAGTATTTGGCGAGCGAAGCTACCTAACGAGGAAGTCAGTGTGCTTGGATTTGGAAGGGACGGTATCGCCTCCTGTCCAACACTTTGAGGAGCTTGGGTGGCCGGGAGTACAGGTCCGGCCTGAACTGGTGGTGACGACGATGGGGGCTTGTTTTGCAGCGCTGCTTTGTAGCTTTGCCGCCCGATGTTCTCGCCGGAGGAGACAAGGACAGGTGCTTCCTTAGGCGGAGGCTCTGTGTCCATCGGCTTCGGGGCTTCGGCGACAAGCGATGATGACGGGTCTTGTTTGTCTGCAACAGGTTGTTCCGCCTTGCGTCGTCGAGAATGACGTCGTCTCCGTTGAAGTTTTTCAGTTAGAACAACCATCTCTGTTGCAGCTTCAGCTCGTGGAGCCGCGCGCTCGGCCGTACGTTTGTCAACTTGGGCTCGTGCTTCTGCGAAGGACACATTGTTCTCGCAGCGATAGCGACACACGGAGCGCTCAGCTTGCCAGAATGGGCACTGTTGTGATGTTGTTTCATGAGGCTTCTTGCAGTTGACGCAAAGAGTGCTCGAGCCTTTGCATTCAGTAGTTGCGTGAGGCTGTGCGCATCGGAGGCAAGTTAGGGACCGCTTACAAACAGCCGCAACATGGCCAAACAAACCGCATCGGTGGCATTGGATAGGGTTGTTGACATACAAGTCGACGCCATGTCGAACCAGGCCGACGCAGACGTGCTCAGGAAGTGTAGGAGAAGCAAACTCAACACGAATAGTAGTGGACTTGCCGATGCGACGGACGTTGCGGATGCCTACTGTTGAGCGCAGAACTCCGAGTATTGCTGAGTCAGAAAGGGTGCTGTCAATGTCGCGGACAATTCCGACGCTGGAGGCCTTTCCACGAGGCTCGAAAGCACGCACTTTCATACCGCAAAGCGTAGTCTGCCCAAGAAGAGTACGTGTCGTCTGTCCATTTCGCGTGTCAATCGCTAGGAGATTCTTCCGCCTGTTATAGCGCACCTCAATAACACACGAAGGAACACTTTTTTGGGTAACGTGTACATGTCTGGTTACAACATATGCAAAGAGAAACACTCCTCGCTTCGGACGCCGAGCGACGCCTCTCTGATCTCGGAATGGGATTGTCTCTTCAAGAAAATATTCTGCTGCATCACGCGATTGCATTTCTCTCTGAAGGGAAAAAGAAAACTGATACAGGGAATAAATAGAAGTCTAAGTGGAATCTGTGACCTGTCTGACATGTCAGAGAAAAACAATTTCTCAAGCGGGATTGCTCCTCAATGAAGACAGCAGTTGAAGTTGATCCATCTGTCTTGCCAGTCTGAGTGTTTATTATAATATTCAATTCTCAATTCAGACATTTCCTGGTTTATAAGCTTTGACTGAAAATGCAGAAGTCCAAGAAAGCTCGTTATTTTTAACCCGTGCTACCCAAAAATGTATATTGACACCAAAACAAAAAAACTCCGTATTTAAAGGTCTGCTCAATGCACGTGCCGAAAAAAAAAAGAATCAACAGAGCTTTGACAATAGATTGGAGAGGAAAGCATTGCATATCATATTATACTCAAACTTCGTGACAATCGCCGGTCACGATCCTGGTGGAGTCCCAGCAGCGGTGGAGCATGTGGCAAACGCCTATATTAATGCGAAAGCATTAACTGTCCCATGGAGCGAGCTGACGTCATCAGTCTGAAGCGCGAAAACGGCTCCTGGTTTCCGCGATCCCAATAGGAGCGATTCGCCTTCGGTTCCATTGGCTGGAGCGCGTCGACGGGGCTCCCATTGGCCGCTGCGCCATGGCCTCCGAGATCCCGAAGCGCGCGCGCGCTGGTACGCAGCAGACGACAAAGGGAGCAAACGAGCAGACGACAAAGGGAGCGGACGAGCGGCTTGCACGCTTTCGCATTCACAACTGATAAGAAATGCTTAGGTGGGCCTCGAGCTTTTTTTGCCTCGGGTCGCTCTCCCGTTCGGCAGTCCGCGGAAGCTTCAGCAGCCACGAGTTGGGACGCCACGACGACAGCGACACTCGAGTTCGCTCGTGCTTTTTGCCAGCGTTTCTACGACCAACCGCCAGGATGGCGACATCCGACAGCATGACACTGGGGCTTCTGTGACGTCATTTGTTGCCACATCGGCACAACTTTTGATGTATGGGTGGGATAGGACGCTAAACACACCAGTCGGAGATGCGCTCCAGGCACTAAAGCCCGTCGATGTGTTTGCGTTTGTCTTGCAAGTAGTGTCAAATGCGCCAGTACACGAGGCCCGTGTCTCGAGCGGCCCTTGGAAACAAATGGCGGAGCAGGACTGAAATGAGCGGCCATTGGAAGCGAATGGCGGCAAAGCACCCGCCCGTGGCACGTGTCTTGCGCAGTTAGTGGTACTTATAAGTGTGAATTTTATCAACTCTCTGACGTCACGTCGCTGCGGTGGAGCTGCTGTCGGCACTGGGCATGCGCAGGTGATTCGCCTAGGCCGAATCTGGTTTCTGCGCGCGCGCAGTGCCCTCGCCTGGTGGGCAAACGCGGGCTTGTTTGTAAACAATGAGTGGGTCGATAGACGCCTTTCAAAATTACGCCTTCTTACGCTCGAATTAAAGATACTGTACAGGGGCGTGCGCAAAGAACCTAAACAAGCGGACGAGTCTATAACTGATATAATACTTACTCCCAAAAGACTGTACAAGATTAAAAGATTTGCCATATTTATAGTGTCTTTTTCACACGCCACTGTGCAGTATTTTTAGGTAGACCGTAAGAGGGCGTAAGTTTCGGAGGGGTCCGTACCAGGCAGCATAGTAAACTGTCCCCACCGGCGGCCATTGCTTGACGCCAGCCAATTCATTGAACCGTATGGAAAAACAGGAACAAGTGAGATTTCTCTTATTTGTATTGTATCTTGAACAATGAAACTTCGAAGAAGTTTTTTTAGGAATGGTGAAACATTTTTGTGTGGTGATGTCAATGCTTCCTACACTGAAATTTTCGGGACAAAAAAAAAAAAAAAACATTTTATCCTCCGGTGACTTCCTTCACGGACCTCACGACCAGCCAGTGGGAGCCACGCCGTCATGCAAGCAGTCAGAAAGGTTTGGTTCGATGCAACGCTTACATTCTTCTTTCGAAATCAAAGCAGACGATATCTGATGGCATGTCTACTCTTGCTCGCTGAAGTAACTTCTCTTTTTTAAACATTATCATAAGAAAGTACGTTTGTGTTGTGAGTTGTTTTAAGCAACAACGGTGGTTTTGAAGCATGATGAAAACGATTCGGAACAGTCCAGCAGATGAATTCCGTTGATGTTAGCAGGGGACAAAGATTGGCAATCTGCTTGTGTAATTTAGTAAACGTCTTGGCAGTTCTGATGATTGCAAATTTTGTCTTGCTATTCCTGCGAAACCCTATTAAAGTTTCTTGACAAGACACTTCACACAAGCTTCACAAAATACACTTTTTATTCATACCATAGACTCGCGTGAATTGCCAGGTATCAACCAATGGCCGCCGGTGGTGCCACCGAAGGGCTTCCGAGCCGCGATCCAGCCTACTACAAAAGAGATCAGTGGTGTGTGGAAGCTTGGGCAAGTTGGTGATTCATGCTTAGATGGAACAGCAAAGGTGAAGAAGTTGAAGATTTGAGGAAGAAGAAATATAGAACTGAGTTGAAAGTCAGCGCTGTGAGTCTGTTTGCTTCCTGTGTGCATGTGAGTGTGACTGTTCATCCGCGCTGTTCCATCTAAGCATGGATCAGTGGTGGCACATCGAGTGCGAGCTCGCGACCTTTCGGATGTCACCTTCCGTCCGGACCCTAACCCGTGCTTATATATATGCACGCGGTGCGTAACGACTCCAAACACCACCCACAGTCGGCCACATCTCCCGAGCAATGAACCCTTAGCGTCGTCTGCCGAAAACAAGCTCTCGACTCCAGCGGGCACCGCCGAGATCCCCGCTGGAGATGGAACCAATCGGGCGCGCATCTCGGCCAATAATTTGCTCGGACCACTTGTCGCCCGGCATCGCGAATTATCTGAAGGGCGCTCCCATCAAATATATCCAGGGACGGACAATCCCAGCTTTCCACTGAGACCTAAGAGAGAGAAGAATCTGACAAGCGTCTCTCACCTCCCAGCCGTTTTAATTGCGACAAAGTTACGTCACAGGCCGCTCCATAAATTGCTCGAGCCGGCGAATCGAGCGCGGGTCGCCGAGGTTCAGGTGCGAGAGAACCAACTTCCGTCCGGAGATGTCCGAGGGAGAGGTAAACTTTTATTTTATCTCTTTAGCGCACTCCGAGAAGACATTCCTCCCCATCTTCTCCCGGTGTTATCGCGGCAGTCGAAGAATTCGTGCGCGCGGCGTAAATTATCGCGATCACTTAGAAGCCCCGACCAAGCGAGACAAATTCCCCGAAAAAGGTTTGGTCCTTCCACCTCGATCTTCGAGGAAAGGGTGGTCCAACGACCCGTGGGGCTGGCTACAGCGAGACCGGCCATAGCCCGAAGCATACGAAGCTAGGTCACAGACAACAACATTCGCACCACCGGGAATAATTTTTTTTTTGTCTTTTTGAAGTAAAAGGTGTAATATCTATTCCCTCGATGAAACCAAAAATTTTTGTTATTTAGCGGATTAGAAAGAAGTTATCTACAGGGACTGGACTCACTCTGCATGTTTACCCGAAAGAAGAAAACAATATCAGTGGTGAAACACGAACGCCCTGCGGTAACTGGTGTTCCATGAAACGTAGTTCAGTATCTCTACCACAGGGCGAGTATTGCGACTCAGTCTACATTCCTATCAGATAAAGCGCCGGATATTCCGACTTATTCGAGTAACGCAGTCCTTGGACCGTGCCGCGGGCACTCGTCTTGGACGTAGGCTACGCGTCATAATCACATTCCACATCCGCGTGGAGAATAAGAACCAAGATGTTTTAAATCTTGATTTCAATAGAGATTTATAATAGACCAGTTTTACTGTGATGATTTAAAGGAAATCTTTCTCTCAAATATTATCTCGAAATTAGAAGTTTATTTACCATTTGTCTATAATTTGGTATGCCTTCTACGAAGATTCGTTTTGTTCAAAAATCAAAGAAACACCGAGAAAGGAAGATTTATACCAGGCTGAAGGCGAGTAGAACGCAGTTATCTTCTTAGCAAATATTGTATTTATTTATTTGCCATTTTATCTCGGGGTGACAGAGACAAAAGGTGTATTAAAACACCTGACACAGGTGTTTTAATACATCTGGGTCAGGTGTTGGAGCATTGAGCTTGCTTTCATATCTTCCACTTCATTTGCCCGATACGTAACGTCCTATTGTAAACAAATCAGAACACGTAAAACAAAAGAGAAAATATTGACTTATTGCAAGCAAATTCAAACGTAAAAAAATAAAGGTACCCTAAGCTTTTAGCTAACTAAAAAAATATATCAGACTGTTTTTGTTCTAGTATATGTCGGGATTAGATAAAAAAAAAGCTGTTAATTAAACTGTATTTTAAATTTAGAATAATCCTTTCTTCCGCATTGTTATCAGTGATCGAGCGGATAGATAAATAAATCTGCCATCTTTAGATATATATTTGGTAAAACAAGTTCATTTCTAGTTACAGGAATTTAAATATTAATTTGATCTTAATCAAATAGATCTGTACTTATTAAAAAACAATCTTTGACCCTGTTAAGGAGCATTTTATCAGGCACCACCTTCGTGAAATTTGTTTATTATAAGACAACTATCAGACGATAGCAAGTAGCGTTTGTGAAAGAAGTATGCGTCGCGCTTCTGTATAGGAGAGTGGGGAGGAATGGAACGGTGGGAGGATTGGGACAGTCAACATCTTTCTTCAGTGAATAGTTTTAAAAAGTTGATGAAGTGCAAGATTTTTGACGTCGTGGTAGCAATACTTCTAACTCTAATGGTATACCTGCTTTGCGTGGTGTGTACGAGTTAATTCAGTGGTTGCCACTACGACACTCAAAGGTACGTAGCACACATTCGTTTTGCTCGATTCTGGAGCCAAAACGGTTCGGCCAACGGCTGCAGTAAATTAACAATGAAAATATATGTTAATATTATGCTTTTAAACACCGCTATTTCAAGCATAACCTCTCATCTGTTGCCCCAATCGGCAACTTACCGTGTCCAAGGAAGGTTGGGAGGAATGGAACAGTATCTCAAAGATTAGTGCTCTGACTGTCAGATCAAGACTAAGGTTAGCTTGTAATAAAGGTCAATCATCCAGTTTTAGTTCATATTGCATTTAGCCACCAATTATTTGTTTTGTGAAAAGTTCTCCGCACTTTTATCTCCTCTCCAAAACCACGAACAATCGAAGGGGAAAAGACGATTGCAATAGGGCTTGATATGATGTCCGATGAAAACCCGGCTGTTTTTAATATTCCCTTCAATTTTTACCGCAATTTTGATTGTGCCCCATTCTTTCCTGGGGATGGGACACATTTGTGTCTCGCAATTTCTTTTTTTTTCTTTTTACATTGCTAGAATAGTTAGGACAAAGCGCCCTTCGGCTCATGTGAAGGGTCTTTTACCCTATATTTAGGACCATTAGACTCGTTTCTATCTGCCCATTAATCTACACAAAAAATGATAGCGTGAAAACTGTTCCATTCCTCCTCACTCTCCCCTACGTTATGTGACTGACGCGACGACGCGTTCTCGAGCATCGAGGCATTTGACGAGCTGATATAAAAAGACGGTGTGGGACGATGATATACCTGACGCAGAAAGTCGAATTAGCTCCAGGAAAAGCCTCCTCGTACGCCGCTGCGCCTGTTTCCAAACAGACGCGGAAGGAAGCGACGAGCGTCGCTGTTGGTTTATATACAACCAGAGTGACGAACCGGAACCGAACCGAACCGAAAACCTAAACCTAACCGTTATTTTTAGCCGAGCCGGAACTGAACCGAACCGAAATTCTCGCCGCCATCTTGGAACCGCATCGCGACTGAGCCGGGAAAATATATAACGGTAACCGGTTCAAAACGGTTCAGGGTGATTTCTTTTTCTCGTACGTATCACGAAGCGAATATTTGAGAATAAGCATCGCTTCACGAAGAGGCACGTTATGGGGAAAGATGCGGCGAAGGAGAGAGAGACGGGACTTGATGAAGGTTAGCAGTTTCGCGCGCAATTAAGATGCCCTCGTGAAAATCAGCGGGGGATCGGTGGCCGAGTGGGCTAGCGCACACTAGCTCGGAGCACGTGGAGCGAAATCTCGCGCTGCAGAACCCAGGGATCCTGGGCTCAATCCCCGCCCCTGCCCGTTTCGACATGGGTAAGCATGGTACCGGCGTGCGGTCGTATCACTACTGCGTGGTGCACGTTAAAGACTCCAGGCTAGCGGCTGTACTGCACTGGCTAAATTGCTCATCTACAGCTGGGAGACTCGTCGCCCGTTGAGGCAGACCAAGTTCTATAGCTGTATAAATATACACACAATCCAATTTTTTTTTCTCGTGAAAATCAGAAAGAAAAATGGCGGAACCCATTTTTTTTTTTCTGATTTTCAGAAACGCCACCTTCCTCGTTGTTCGCACTAAATTTGATAAGTATCCGCTGGGGCAATACCCCTGCCCCACTCCGGCGGCTTCATTGAGACGTCGCCCTGTCCAGAACTCGCAAAATCGGAAAGCCGCATATTTCTTAAAAACACCATCCGTTTCATTCACTCGTCGTGTAAGGACTTGTACCTGCACATATTGTCCAAAAAACGACATAATATAGGTTATGATTATAATGCAATTAAATGCAAAGGTGCAAGCGAGCTGGACAAGAATGACGAAAATAATCCCAGGAGAAGGGGAACAAGAGGGACAAAAGACAAACACAAATCTCCAAACACAGCTAGGCGACTGGTGCGCGACCGAAAAAAAATCCGCCAGGTCCGGGTATCGAACCCGGGACCTCTCCATTTCCAGGCTGATAAAACCCCTTTGCTCTACAGACATCTAACCCCTGGTTAGCTCAGTTGGTAGAGCGCTCCACTGGAAATGGAGAGGTCCCGGGTTCGATAACCGGACCACTGCAGGCTGATTTTTTTGGTCGCGCACCAGTCACCTAGCTGTGTTTGGAGATTTGTGTTTTTTCTTTGTCCCTCTTATTCCCCTTCTCCAGAGATTATTTTCTTCATAATATAGGTAAGACATCCAAAAATAGCGTGAAATAAAACAGAAACCCAAGCACCTCCTGCCGATTTTTCGGGCGCCAAAAATTTGGACTCGTTCGTTATTTCGGCCATTGACGAGGAACCGTGACTAAGACAATTGAAATAGTACGTATTAACGACCAGTTTGTTTGGACGGTTTACGGTCCAAAAGTTCGTTTTTTCGAACTAAAATAGTTACGACTTACGAGTGGTCGCCGCCATGAGGCGGCGATCTCGGATTTGTTGTGGCCTCGACCGCGTGCTTGGCTCGATGTTTCGGATGGATTGGATAGGTTTTGCAACACAGTTTTAACGCTGCCAAACCAGCCGCTAGGTGTGCTAGGCTATGCATTTTGTTTTTGCTACGCATCATCATCATCGTCTTGGTTTCTTTCTTTGGTCGATTTTTCGATTTTTCATCGCCAACCAACTTTTACAGCGAAGCTGTTTATGGCTAGGGTTCCGTAAATTTTTTTGTGTACGTCAACAAAAGCTCTATTTTGCCCTCTAAATTTAGCGTGAAAATTAGCGGGAAGGAGGAGGAAGAGGGAAGCGCACCGCCCCTTTCTTTGTCGTCGTTCCAAGCACTGGCGTGCTCAGTTTTCTTTCCTTCCGCCGGGTGGTGGTGCCGTCCCGCGTGTCTAGTTTCCTCCGGCTCCTTGGGGCGGCGATAGTTCTCGACATATGTGTGCGTACCCTTCGTCACAATGACCACCGATCAAGACAATAAATGTGTCCGTACCTTTGTTCAAATTTCTGTCACGTCTTTGTCGTGTGCTAAACCACTTCGCTGGTCATCCACCTTCACAGAGTGGAATGGATCTTGATTTTTTATTCTGTTTTTGTGCCAGTCGCAATCCATTAAGTGTAGAGTGTGCTGTTGACGGCTTCTAAACTTCGCACTTAAATGTCTCGCGGTTTCGTCGTTTTTCCTTGCGTCGAAACGTAGTTTGGACCTCATGGCTTCTTCTGGCACCTCTGCCGGGTGAGGACATGGCGCTGACGGGAATTAGCGTCCTTTTTTAAGCCCGGTAATCCTTAGTAAAGTCAAGTTTTGTAATCTGTAAATTTGTCTACTGCTTTATTACTCGGACGCATTTTGTCAAATGTTCGAACGCCGATTTAAAAAAAAATCAAGCGTACCGGAGCACCTACGGCTGAGCTGGCAAGCTTGCTCTCGTAGTGGAGTAAACAAAGGAACTTGCCCTCAATGAGACCATCCTCGTGGAAGCCCAGAAGTTGATGAATGACGAAGAAGTTCCATCTCGACACCGGCTTTCCGGGAATGAGCGAATTCCGCGTAGCAAAGCCTTCGAGCTTGTCGTCTGCTAAACCCAACTCACCAAAACCGTACACTGACTCCGCGGTTACTCTAGGTAACTCTCGCCTTATTGAGCTGCACTACATTTTTCGCACAGCAGAGTCACTCTCAACCAAAAAACATTTATGTATAAGAACTGTGAGGGCTGTCCGTTTTAATGTCTGTACACGTGCCATTTGACAGGCTTCCCGAAAAGCAGCCAAAAACGTTTCAGTGCCGACAACAGCTTAGAAACGGGGGAAACGACACTTTTTCTCGTTCTTCCCATAGAGTCCCGTGCATTGGCTGGTGTCAATCAATGGCCGCCGGTGGCGACACTCGGCCCCAGCTGCCGAGGCCGCGGCAGAGCCGTTTATTGGGCCGCGGTCCGCGATCCAGCATATATCTACAGTAGAGATCAGTGGTCCAGTACAAGCGTCTGTCGATGTGCGGTAAAAAGCAACCGAAAGGATTAAAAAAAATCAAGAAAATAAATATGCAGTCTTTTCAACTTTTGTGTTCTAGATTTTTTTTTTTTTTCAGAGCGTTTCCAAGCAAGGCGGGTGAGTGTTGTAACGCACAATTAAATCCGGGATCACACTGCTTATACATCATACAAAAGACAGTCCGCATACAGATTCGAACGCGAGTCACCGTGCACGAGATCTGAGCTTCGAATGCCACATGGCGATGAGTTCAAGGAGAAAACTTGGCACGCGGCGTGGGAACCACGGATATCGGGGTGACTCCTGTTTGCAGACCGCCATTTGTATGACGTATGAGCTGTGTGACCCCGGCTTAAAACGTGGCCTAAATATGTTGACTCTAGGAAGCCATGTGCACTGCTCAAAACGCGGGAGCTACGGGCCTTTCGAAGCGAAAGGACGGAAACAAAACCTGAAAGGAGGCGAACCCCCGATTGCTTTCTGCAAAATGGCTAGCAAATTCTTACCTGTGTAGGTCATCTCTCGGTATTGAAACCATGGCCGCAGTCACGACGGTTACAGGATTTTCAGAGTCGCGGGGCCACTTTTACGGGAACCGACACATAATTTGGCATTAAAACGTGCAAACAAACAAATCAAGTAAGGTCGAGCAAAATATTTGACGTGGAACGCTATGCTTAGGCCAGTCCGGCTACGAAGACAAGCTCCCGCACAGCGCTTCCAAAGGTGTGTATTTGCGACTGTTGTTGCAAACTACGTCTGTATTGAGATCTTCCTCCGAACACCTCGCTAGACGCGAAACACCCCACACTGATTAAAACGGATCAACTCAACGAGTTGAGCGGTGTCTAAGCCGCTCTCCGCAAACGCCAGCTACCATGTTTGCTATCGTTTGAAACCAAAGCAAAAGAGGCGATTCCGTAATATTTTTGAAAACGCAACTAAGGTGAGCTCAAAAAAGTGCAAATGACTTCCACACATAAAAAACAAACAAAAAAAACGAGGCCTTTAACCAGGGCAGAAATCTCGATTCCGGGACAGAGATCACGAACTGCCCTCCCCCGGGGCGCCAGAGGTCGCAGGCTCGTGGCTATACCTCGGGTAGTAACTTCCCAACACTACACCGGGTGTGGCCGAAAAACATACGCGTGCACTGCCCAGCCGCGACTGCACCACGATTTATTGTTTCCCCGATCACGACTGACGCCGCAACGTTCACGCGTTGGAGCTCGGGGCTGTTCGGGCGGCGCACTACCACCTACGAGACATGGCCTGCGCGTGACGTCAACGTTAGTGGCTCCCACCCCGTGCGGACAACACGCTGAAGCTCGACGAGAGTGGCAGCAAGACGGAAGAAGCGTACTATCGTAGCCCTCGTGGTGAGAAGCTGCGAGACGCGCTGTCGACGACGCAAGGTAGGCGCTGCCTGGATCCACTAGTGATGACGTTTGGAAGGCTAACGTGCAGGCCTTGTCTTCTGCGTGCTATTGGGCGGCGGCACGCGGGGTCTCGGAGGAGAGCGCTAGAATTGTGGGCCGCCCCGATCCGATGATATCTCAACCCGTTTCCCGGGGCGGGGCTCAGGGGTGCGAGAGCCGGGAAGACGGCGGCTACCGTCTGGGGGCTAATCGAGCGAGCATGCTCGAGCCCAAGAACGAACGCTGCGCCTGCCTCGCCTCGAGGCAGAGCACGAACAAATTCAGTTGTTTGGTGGGAACAGCGTCTAAGACGGAGGACCAGGACGAGGAAACACACAGACAGGGCGCTCACTTACAACTGAAAGTTTATTGCTGCTCAAAAACAGAAATAAACACGGAAAAGAGGAAAACGAAGAGTACAAAAGCAAACCGAAAACATACGGCATCGCGACGCCTACATACGGTCACACGAACTGCCAGACTTTTTTAATGAAATTTACCTCGTCACCTAAGAGGGTAGCGGTAGACTTCATTAAAAAGTGTGGCAGGTTCGTGTGGCTGTATGTAGGCGTGGCTGACGCCGGATGTTATCGGTTTGCGTTTTTTGTACTCTTCCCTTCCCCTTTCCGTGTTTATTTCTGTTTTTGCGTGGCGATTAACTTCAGTTCTAAGTCAGCGCCCTGTCTGTCTTTTCCTGGTCCAGGTCCTACGTCTTTTAGCGCTGTTCCACCAAACAAGTACGCACAACTAACTAGCCCAACTACGTACCTTGTAGCGAATTTAGAATCTTTTAGTAACTATAAATAACTCAAGTAACTCAATATTTCGCGAGTTTCCGGTAACCATAACAGTAAACTTCGAAGTGTAAGTGATGGAGGGAAATTAATTTAAATATTCCGATTTATTGGGATAAATCCACCTGGCTAGTGGACAAGCGAATTGTTGTAAGATGAAGGTGAAGCCGCTTCCCAACCTTTTGGAAACCACTCATTAAACCTAGCCTAACTGTAATCAGGCTGGATGTTTGGAATAACGCGTAATTAAAATTCATTAAAATCAGCCTATTATTACCGGAAGATATACACGACGGGAGTGTAATTCAGTTTGGTTACAACCAGACTTGTACGTAATCGGTTGTAGCTAACGAAATTACTTGTAATCCTGTTAGTACTTGTAATTATTGTTAAATTATCAGTAATTTTGTAAGGGAATAATTACATATTTCAGAAAGTAATTGTAAAGTAATTTTCTTACTTTTTTACGTAACGGAATTGGTGTAATTGATGACATTTTTGTTTTCATTCGTGGAGGAAAAATGCGGGAACTTTAGAAATTGACAAAAAAAAATATATTTTTTTTAGGTAAGAGTAAGCTACCGGGATCACACTGTCACCTGCATTTCCAAAACGCAAAATCTAGCATTCTTTAGATGCTCAAAGTCTTTTTGCAGGTCACCTACAACCCAAACTCAATTTTTTTTTTTTTTTTTAGCAAATTGTAATCTGTGATTTTGGCCGCCCGCAACGAAATGGGAAGCACACTGACACAAAGAACCAGACTCTCCATACGAACAATATTAGGCAAACTCTCGAGTTCAAATTGTTTCCTTCCAATAAAAAACAAATACAAAAAAAAAAAAAGAAAACCCGTCAAAGTGCAGGCAAGTTGGTGTAGCGGATCTGTGCACGACTTTTCTTCTTGTCTACTCAGTCTTTCTTTGCTTCCTTCTGTCCGATAGAGAGAGAGCGAAGATGACTTATATGTCTCAACTCAGGGACCAAGATGATCTACACTGGAGAGAAAAGCGAAGTTTAGTGGAACCGTAGTTAGGACAGAGAGTCCAAATGGGGAAACAGGATTTAGCTTACGTTTCGGCTGTCGAGCGGGCAGGGGAGGTCTTTTGAACGCTTTGTTTTCTAGCCACTCAGTCGCGCGTCCAGGTGGCAGCTCCTATTTGGAAAAGGTGAACTGAAAAGGTGTTTAGTGCAGCGGACGACATCTTCACATGAAG
The DNA here is from genome assembly GCA_013358835.2 of Ixodes persulcatus. NCBI lineage: Eukaryota > Metazoa > Arthropoda > Arachnida > Ixodida > Ixodidae > Ixodes > Ixodes persulcatus. The sequence continues at coordinate 52,324 of JABSTQ010008247.1, read as the reverse complement.
ACGAGGCAAGATTTCCGATGAGACTTTTTGAGAGCCAGATGGTGCTCAAGGTCACAAAAGTGCCGTTGCGGCAACAATAAACGCTTCCATAACACTTATGTCTTGTTTCTTACCCTTGGACAGTAAGATATTGAAAGTAGCGCCGCGAAAGTAACGGATTACGTTTTGAAGTCACGGTGACTTACTTTAAGGAAGTGTAATTATAACTGTAATTATTTTTATTTTGCCATGGGTAATGGTAAATGTAATTCCTGACTTTGTTTTAGTAACGTGTACAAGTCTGGACTTACAACCCCTTTCAAGCTCATGTTGACGAATTCGAAACTTCGGAAGAACAAATTTTACGCAAATGTCACTGCCCCAAATTCTACCTGAGCACTGGTCAGGCGAGACAAAGCTGTGCTAAGGGCATTTTTTGCATTATAAATTGCGCCTTTGATAAGCCTACACAGCACGCCTCGGCGTTAAAGGTAATTAACTCGGTTGCTTTTCTAGTAAATGAAGCTGTACCTACTTTCAAAAATCACCGCACGCAGCACTGCGCGCGTTGCATGATGGGACCTGGTTGGCCACGAAGAGAAGCAGCGTGGTTTCAGTTTCGATCGTCCCGTCGACAAAGTAGTGAATCTCAGCACTGCATAAAAATAAAGTCAGCGCTCGCTCGCGTTATATCCACTCATCTCCGTGAGAACAGCCGTTGAAACACGGACCTATAACGGGCGTGAGGGCCTCCCTAGGCTTAGCGAGAAGTATAGGAGTACGTTATGCCGCGTCCGATACATCTCTGTCGACCTGGCTAAAACTCCAGAGTGTAGCATGACCCTTCCGGCTCACGGATAATTTAAGAAGCCTAGGACATTGAGGAGCCAATGAAACAGGATGGCCCGCCCAGTTTACTTGTTCCATTTGCCATCATCGTCCTGCGTTTACCCGTGCAAAAATTCCGGCATGTTGGGAGTCCGAAAAAACCTGCCCCAGCATTCCATCCGTATCGTCGGCACTACATTATAAATTTGGAAAAAGTCAAATATTTGAAAATGCAAGCACTGTATTTGTTCTGGACGTGATGTGGTAAATTCAGGTTGTCCAATCAAAACTGAGACTTAGTGGCCATTCAGTACCCAAGATGCTTTACGCGGCATTGCGCCGCTAGGGTCTCTTCAATTCTGGAAGGTGCCTACTGCAGCGGTAGCTCTAAGTAAACATGAATACTTTTTTTTTACTTTTACAGTACTTGGTTGCAGTGCCATGCGTCTTAGAGGGCTGTTCGTCTTCTGTAAGCCTGTCACGTCTCGGTCCTACCGTCTGTTGGCGAACACAGGACAAAGACATTGCTACTTGGTGACAGTGAAGCTTTATCAGTCGTGCAACTGGCGCGTGATTGGCGGTGTATAAATCAGAAGGATAATCTTCTCCGCGTTTTCGCAAAGCCAGACCTAAAGCTTCTGCGGGGTCCCCCGCGCTTCCCACGCGCTCCAAATGTTTCTAAAATTGACTACTTTAGTAGATTTCGATGAAGTTTATCAAGTTTCTAATTTAATCCCCGTGTTGATTTTTACTATTTAAGATAATAAGTAAATTTTAGCAAATAATCCGCATTATATATCGTGACGCTTACCTTCCTATGATGGAAGATTAGGCGAGTTGGCAATTCATAATACTTACAATCTACAGCGCACGAGAACCATTCACACTCAAACACGCACACCAGTAAAAACTAATCATTCATTCAGCGCTGACTATCAACTCAGTTGTATTTCGTCTTATTCTACGCCTTAGCACATCAACCACACACCGCTATTTTCTCTTTGTTGAGAGGTAAAATAACTCTTCCTTTGATAGCGTTAAAGAGGGTTTACTAACACGCTTTTCGTCCAGCTTCACAATGTTCTCAGCCTCAATAATGTCTCGCGAGAGCGTTTGAAAGTTCTTGCTGAGAACAGTGCAGTTTCTTTTAAGTCTGCTGAGCGTCCGCAGTCCCGGTGATGGATGCCTAGATGTCCAGAAAATGCTTTCTTGATCTTGTTGCGCTTTTTTTAAGCGGTCATCTTCCAGTTTGTTTTATTCTATATCTTTTGCCATGTGAGAACGAAATAGAACATACCCCTCCTTCTGTGCACGTGATGTAAGGGATTCGATACTTTTTTGTGCAGCTTGTTCTATGATTTTGCTTAAATTTGACTTTTTTGCACAATCCTAAATGTCTGTAGGGAGTTGAAAATACTATACATCTACATTTACACGGTCTCCTATTTTGTTGAGATGGCGTAAGATGCTATGAATGTAAGGTGTAACTGATAGCCTTTTCATTCTGTCTCTTGACTTTCCTGCTGTAAATTCACCATTCTGGACCTCTTTAAAAATGTTTTACAGAGGTTAATAGGTGCGTGGGGTATCCCACTTCTTGTAGGGATATTTGTGTCTCAAAGCTAACTAGGTCGAATGCGGTTAGGACTTGTTAATAGCGTTTTTGAAGCATAAATTTATTATGCCTCAATTTAGAATGTGCCGAATTATATTGAAGGAGTGGCTTATTTCCTCTTGGTTCATGTGACCACCAAACATGGCGGGGAAACAAATACAGCAGGATGTCTAGGAATCTCAAAGATCCTCCCTCTAGAAGCTTGTGAGATATCTCTAACCAGTCCTTACACTCGGTTTGAACGTTGAGCACAACGCTTGGGAAGTCGTTTTGGTTGATGACTGAGAGTATTAAAAATAATCAACGTAGCGGTACGCTTTCACCACTTTTGTACTGTCGAGGACCTTTTGTTGCAGCCTGTCATAATTTGCGAGATACAGGGCACTAAGAACTGGTGCAATGCATGACCCAATGCATATTCGCTTCTTTTTAAGGTAGGTGTTAACATCCCACATGGCGTGGTAAATTCTAAATAAATCGTGAGCAATTTAGAAAAAAACAGCTTTGAGAAAGTCCTGATGCATTTAGGAAGGCGATAGCACCGACAGAATCAATGCAGTCTTCGATACATGCTAAAAGCTGTTGTTGAGGAAAAGTATAGTAAAAGTTTTTTATGTCAATTGGAATGGCTCGGAAGTGGTCGTCGCTAGGCTCTTTGAATAAACTTATGACTTCATCTGAGTTTTTAAGCAAAACAGATCGTCCATTGTTACTAGTTTAGTCCTGGTTGTATGCCTCAATTGCTCAAACCACATTAGTGTACCTTCCACGGCTTTTGTTTTCCGTTGAAAATAAAATCAAACACTATGTATCAGTATAATGTGGAAAGGTACTGCACCAAATCAGAGTTTTCGGTCTTATCAAGAATGTATATTTTAGATCACGAGTCGAGTCGTCACTTTGTGGGACATTTCGAGCCTTGCGTCTTTCGTGGCGCGTTAAACAGGGTTCTGGACTCTTAAATTGAAGTAGAGAGTTCAGTTTATTGTTTTTAAATGTATTTATATTAAAATGTATTACACGTGGACGGCGTCACAACAAATTAAACAGTCACCATCTAAATTCAGTAGCTCAAAAGGCTTGCACAATGACAAATTAACAGCCCGATGATTTCGAACACTTCCGAGTAAAGTGTGCCTTCCATAGTTCGCGGATTTTTTTTCCGGCTAGTTTCAGACGCAGTATTTTTTATACTACGCTTCAGCTTAAGGTCAGACGCAGCCGGTGCCACAAGCGCGAGCATGTGGCACTGAACAGTGCCTTCACTGCACGAGCGAGCGTGCTTGGCAGGGACGCTGAAAGCCCGGAGCTCGCGCTTGTAGCATCGGCTGCCTCTAAACTTAAAGTAAAACAAATTTTTAATTTTAATAGACGTAAATTCTGCATTGTGGTAGAAAGAAAAAAAAAGAAACAAAAAGATATAGGTAACTATTTGTATTGAAGAGGGGAAACTTAGACCACGACGAGTCAGAACAGTATGTGGCTTTCGTGATCACTTCCTTCATATCAATTGAAGTAATCGTATAATTTATTCGCCTACTGACTACAACTGCAGCACTTAATATTTATGATCCTCCGCCCCATTCCCTGAGTGTGTGTTTGGCCTTTGGCTTTTCAACACCATGCAAAACACCGAGCTGAACGATCACCGAACACACTCGTCACAGGAAGTCATAGAACATTCTTACTCTGCTGAACCAAGCAACCCAAATGAAGTTCCTATGAATTCGAGTGCTGCAGACCTTCTTCCTCCATCACTTTCACAAGGCAGTGAAGCAACATTGACACCCAGCCAAGGCACACCTCGCGCCACCGACGACCACATGGAAGGACCTGCGGCAGCTCAAAGATCTGAGCTTGACCGCTACACACTGGTAACATGAAGAAAACGTCCCAAATCAAGCGAGTCACCGCCTAAGGCTCGACAAGTAGGACCAACTGTAATATTTGTACCAGCGAACTCTACAGATTCCCCCACCAAGCTTAGCACAATGAGAGTTTCCCCGGAGCTGGAAAACCACTGCCCAGAAAGCATCCAGAGGATACGTTCAAACAACCGACTGAACTTGATCACAGTAGACACCAAAAACGCACAGGCTACTTGATCTCTTCTAAAACTAGCATCACTGCGCGGAGTGACTGTGAAGTCATACGAACCTGGACCCCGCGATGGGAGCCGTCGGCGCCTCAAGGGTGTTGGCGACGACGTTGATGATGCTTTCCTAAAAGCTGGGCTAACCTCGGAGATACCCGTTGTCCACACCAGAAGACTATATCACATCTCAAGTAGTCAGGATCCTTTTTAATGGCCCGAAAATGCCCAAGTACGTGCTGCTCTCACGGGTCAGGTACCAAGTTTGGTCATTCGAAGAGCGTCCCTTGTAATGCGCCAACGGTGGCCGTTTCGGTTCCAAGACAGCGGTCTGTACAAACAGATGTGCAGTCGATGTCGAGGTAGCCATAGTCGAGCGAGCTGCGACGCTTCTCTCCTATGAGTTAACTGCGGCAGTGAACATGATTCTCTTGTAGCTTCCTGCCCCATACAAGTTGAACAAAGAGAACTTGCCAAGAACAGAAGAAGTGTTCACAACAACGATCAGAGCGGCCACAAAGACACGCCAAAAGTGGGGCCGCCTCTACAGCCTTTACCTACAATCACCTAAACAAGCCAGCAAGGAAACTGCCGTCCAGCACCCTGCTGCTCAAGGAACAACACCCAATCTTGAGTCCCGCGAGGAAAAGAAGCCTCCACAGTGTAGCTACACAGACGCTCTAAAAAGTGTGCAGGACAAAAAAACATCTATTTATCGCCTCACGTAGCACGTACCCCAACTGCAGCAATGCAATCGCATACACAAGAGCGTACTAAGGTAAACAGAGACAGAACAACAAATGAGCCCTCTACTGATAACGCTAAACAAGAAACGGTCATTTTGTAGGACAGCAATTAATGTCGTAATTGATGTCGTAACGGGGCACGACACCGCTCGTAGAACGATGCACTTACGACCGCTTTTACTCCAGGTGACCCTACTCGCTGCCTACGCAGCCGCAGATAACGCTGGCTTCCACGTCTACAACATACCGGACGAACGCGGACGCGATTTCGGCCCAGCAGCGATTCCCACCGCCGGACCTGACCACTTGGCGCCGCTATTACCCACGTATACAAGAAGGACGCAAGCATCATCTGGCAACCAAGACCACCCACACTCTCCTATGAGATGGAATATAAGCGCCTGACAGACGCCGCTTCACTGGGGCACGACACCGCTCGTAGAACGATGCACTCACGACTGCTTTTACTCCAGGTGACCCTACTCGCTGCCTTTTCAGCCGCTGATAACGCTGGCTTCCACGTCTACGACATACAGGACGAACGCGGGCAAGATTTCGCCCCAGCAGCGATTCCCACCACCGGACCTGACCACTTGGCGCCGCTATTACCCACGTGCAAGAAGGACGCAAGCATCATCTAGCAACCAAGACCACCCACCCTCTCCTCTGCAATTGAATATAAGCGCCTGACAGACGCCTCTTCACTGGGGCACGAGAACGCTCGTAGAACGATGCACTTACGACCGATTTTACTCCAGGTGAGTTACAACGGTCACTCAAAATATTACAGAAGCAGTGACCCCTATCTACTTATGGTGTCGCGCCCCAACGACTTGTTAAATTGGCAAAAGCAGCAAGTCATTTGCCACCAGACTTGTGTCAATGTCGCGCCATCAAATCTACTTTTGTTATTATCAGTAGACATCGAGACTAACCCTGGTCCGGATGATTGCCCGCAACCGCGGCCTGAATACTTCAGACAGTGCAAAGGATTGAACAAGGGCAGTCTCACTTACTAGCGGAGATAAGGGATATAAAGGAAACACAAACTCACACGGATGGGCCTGTACAAGAGTTAAGCTTAAGAGTTACGGCCTTAGAAGGGGAAATTACTTCTCTCAGAAGCCCAGTGCAGAACGCTGAACTTCCAAGCAGCACTGTCCAGTCTCTCACTCAGCAACTAGAGGCACTCAGGGTATCGAGTGACGACGACAACAACCGACTGCGTAGGAACAACCTCCTGTTTTTTTGACATCAAGATTCACAGTTGGAGACCTGGGCTCAGTGTCAGGGGATGGTTATTGCGTTTTGTACTGGAGAGCTGGACATAAACGTCGACCCGAATAACGTAGAACGCGCGCACAGACTTGGAAAGTATGCCGAGAGCAAGAACCGCCCTATAATTATGAAACTAACCCATTTCAAAGATTGAACTTATCAGCTCTATCGAACAAGGCCTGCACGAACGCAAGATAACGGCGGCCATTTTTCTAGACCCAGAGAAAGCATTCGGCTCAATAGGTGAGCGGCGTTTGACAACTTTCGGTTCCTTAGGAAATTTTGTTTCACTAGTGGCAAGCGACGACAATGAGCTGCAAGCCTGTGCAAGCATAATTATGAAACCTCCAGACTGTAGTTTTCAGAACCATACTTAGACAGCCTTGCAGCTGATCGTCATCGTTTGTCAAAAGCTTAACAAAAATTCCTAAGGAACCGGAAGTGGCCAAACGCCGCTCACCTATTGACCATCAGTGTATCACAAACGCCATGAAAAATCAAGGTTTTGGAGGTAGAATATTCAACTGAGTTCAAAACTACTTAAGTGAATGTGCGGTCTTTATGGAAACAATTGAGTGCCGAACGCTCTTCGACTTATCCCGTCAAGTTTCTAAAGACCTCCGCCTTTCAATATATGCTGATGATATATGCTAATGAGCCACCAATGCAGATTGCTTTGTTATTCAAAGGAAACTTCAGAAATCACTTATATAAATCAGTCGTTTTCTTCATCGTTGTGGTATGAGCCTGCCGGTAGAGATGACGGTGGCCATCGCCTTTACTCGAATGTCGATGAAACGATTCCCAATGGACCTTTTCCACATACCGACGGCACCAGGCGGTGGCTGCACGAACAAAAAGTCGAGGAAGTGACATACCTGCGCTACCAATCGATAATGAGAGCTACGCTACCAGTTTCTTCGCTCTCTGAGCTGCGGCGCGTGCCCAACGCGACTTTAAAGAGGGGCATTTGTGGCGTCCACCAAAACGTCATGTTTTTCTTTCCGTCCACTTTCTTTTTTTGTGTAACACAATTATATATATGCTGCATTTACGTGTTCTACTCGCTGATACACAGCCTCCTTCCGAATTTCCTCGATTTTTCGTGCCGACTTCCGCCGCTTGGCATCGGGCGCTCGCGCGTGCGCAGAACGCTTCTCGGAAAAGGTCCATTGTCTTCGGTGGACGAGTAATTCCATTCGCTCTAAAAAACAAAATTCTTGGTTTTACAATAGACAAACACCTTGCTTGTAATCACCATACAAAATAACTAAAATCCAAGCTAGCCTCAGCCGGCAACGTGTTACGTTTTCTGACTGGCACCACGTAGGGAAAATCCTCTAAATCTATACTAATGTGGCAAACGCCTTTAATTAATAGCCTTCTCAGATATAGCTTGCCAGTTTTAAATAATATATCTGTATCGGGCATGAAAAGCATTGAGACAGAGCTTTGTAAGTCCCTCAGGACCTGCCTAGGAGTACCCTCGGGTACATTAAGTATTGGTACTATTGCCTTTATCGATTATGGCAAAACAAGAAGCATTTCGCGTTCACTTGGAACACAAAGTACAACACCGTCAGCAGCCCTTGTTAGACATATGAAATCTGCGACCAATGTCAACTTTTAGAAGAATATTATTTATTTGTAACAGCATGCGTTCCCAACTATGCTGAATTCCATGCAGTCCCAAGTTGCCCTTCATGGACATTAGCCGTATACCCCCCCGTAAATTTTAATATTCCTGGATTGACAAAGAAGACATCTAAAGCCCATCCAGTCGTACTGCAACACGTACAAAACCTTCTACATGACAAGTACCGTAACAGCGCTCATGATTAAGGGCTGTTTATACTCCGACGTTGAGCGCAGTGAACGCATCGTAACGCAGAACGCGCGCCTTTCATTGGTCCGTGGCAAGGAACTCGATTTCTGCGACCAATCAGTATCTGAGTGCGCTGCACTACGTCGCGCCCGTCGACGTTACGTTGGAGTATAAACGTACCTTTACTCTGACGGATACACGCGCTCGGAAAGCTCATTATCTGCATTCGTCATACCCAGGTTGTGGAGGCACTTAACCACTGTCCAGTTGTCTCCTCTACCGCAGCAGAACTCTGCGCACTGAACATGGCCGTATGCTACATTAGCAAATCTACAAGGAGATCGAGGAGGACGATATTCATTGAATCACGAGCGGCATTACAAAGGCTACAAAGGCCACCTATAAAAGCATCAAATCAAGTGATGATTTTGAAAACACTTTACAACTATGTCGCAGCAATAAACAAGGGGCATACGGTTGTCTTTCAACGGGAACCCGGTTACACAGGAATTCCTGGGAACGAGTCTGCTGACGCTGAAGCAGAAAATGCGCATAACCTTGCTCCATCCGAAAGCATTCCTTTCACTCGAAAAGAACCTGCAAGACTTGTGGCATCATTCGCTAAAGGCACTTTCCTGGATGAATGGTCGTCCACCAATAACTGCTACCCATACCTCCATCAAATTGACCCGAGATTAGAAAACTGTATTCCTAAAAAATTATCTCGAAACGGGGAAACTTGCATGTATAGATGTTGCTTGAATTCTCCTTTCACAAATTTCCAGACGCACAGATTCGGGTTTATTTCCAGTCCGAACTGTGTACACTGCAACGTCCCTGAAGAGCTCCACCACGTCATCTGTGAGTGCGAGTTATTTAACACCGAGAGACGCGCACTTCATGACACTATTCGGAAATTAAACCACGATCCGTTTAGCCTAAGCAAGAGCCTTGGCCCTTGGAACGATCGAAAAAGCCAACAGAGAACTTTAGACGCCTTGGTGGTTCATATAGAGAGAGAGAGAGAACAAACATCTTTATTGCATCCAGTCCGATGCTTGCTTTGGTCACCACTCCTCGTCCAGGGTGCTTTTCACGTGCTGGACCAGGAGGGGCCAACGGGTAGGCTCATACTCAGGAGGGGGGTTAATCCAATCCTCCCAGCTCTGGGGGCGATGTGCAGGTGGCAACCTGCTTCTGATGGCGTTTCTGGCTGGTATGACGCCTGTGCAAGCCCATAATTGGTGCTCATTGTTCGGGTAGCCTCCACAACTTCTGCATCTGGGCGTACCTGGCGCTCCTGAGATATGGTGCTTGTGGTGTAGCGTAAGGAGCGTGCCGGTTTGTGCTCTACGTATGATGGTGGCATCCTCTCTGTTGAGCATACGCGATGGAGATCTTAGTGATGTGTTATTATGCCTGAGTTCTTTAAGTGCACGGGTGCGCTCCTTGTGTAGGATCTTTCTATGATCGTACGGGTCGTAGTCCTGCGGCCAGGGAGTCGGAGGGCCCCGGGGGGCATGGTCGCGGGCGAGCTCGTGGGCTAGAGCGTTCCCTTCGATCCCTTGGTGACCTGGTATCCACTCTAGGAAAACGTGGAGTTTGGGGTGTTCGTACATATGCTTGACTAGTACAGCTCTGATGTGAACCGGTAGCGTGTTCTGACTGAAGTGGCGTATGGCGCTTTGACTATCTGTGCGTATGGTGATGTTGTCGGTACCATTGTGCTGCTGGATGGCTTCTGCGATGGCCTGGATCTCAAGTGATGTTGACGTAGGGGCGTTGGAGTGGTGATGGGCCTTCTTGAATTCTGGGCCAACAACAGCTGTGTTGCCTAGTTTTGTCTCGTTGTTGTAGCTGGCGTCCGTGTAGTAGTATGTGGTGGTAGTGTGATGTGAAAGGTGGAATGTGCGGTGGTCCCGCCGGGCCTTGTTCTCGATGCGGTGCATGTTCTTTGGTATTGGCCTGATCTCTATTCTTGGCACACTGTCCCATGGTGGTTCCAGTGGCGGGATGTCCGGCATGTTGGATATGTCGAAATGAAGACTTCTGAGGATGTTCCTGCCCTGTGTGGATGTTTGGAGGCGCTGGTACTGGGCGGAGTGGTGGAAGCTGATGCGCTCCTCAAGGGTGTTAAAGAGGCCTGTTTCTTGTAATTTCTTGATCGGTGCAAAACGGGGCACCCCAAGGGCAAGTCGTGTTGCCTTGCGCAGTTGTGTTTCTAAATGTTTGTGCTGCGTCCTTGTAAGGCGCATGTAGGGCGCCGCATACATCACTCTGGAGGTAATTAGGGCTTCGATGGTTTTCCGGAGTTCGTGCTCGCGGAGGCCTCGCTTTTTGCGAGTGATTCGCCCGAGTATGTGGATGATTTGATTGATCTGTTTGGTGACTAATTTAAGCCAGTGGTCGGCTTTACCGTTTTGGCTCAGATAGAACCCAAGGATCCTGATATGCTGTCTCCGTGGGATACTTGCCCCGTTGAGTTCGAGACGGATGAGGTCCCTAGTCTTCTCGGCATCTTTAGTATTGGAATCTAGGATAACTACGTACTCCGACTTTTCGGGTGAGCAACTGAGTCCAATACTTTGTACATAATCGTGGATAACATTGAGGCCCTGCTGTATGGTTGCTTCTTGTTCTGCCAGTGATCCGCGGTGACACCACAGAGTGATGTCGTCGGCGTAAAGCCCAAAGTGGAGGTCGGAGATAGTGCCGAGTAATGTGGGCAGGTCCTTCAATGCGAGATTGAAAAGGGTTGGGGAGAGTATCGAGCCTTGAGGGACACCGGCGTGCAGGGGAAATTTGGGGCTGGTATAGTCGTCAATCTTGATTTCTATCGTTCTGTCGGTTAAGAAATTTCGAACGTAGTTATAGAGGCGTTTGCCTGGCTTGATGTCAATTAGCTTTTGGAGTACCGCATGGTGCATGACATTGTCGAACGCCTTGTGAATGTCGACGCCGGCGACGACTCTGGTTTGTGCGGTGCTGGATTGAATGAGCACGTCGTGCTGTATTCGGAGCATTGTGTCCTGTGTAGAAACATGCCGCCTGAATCCGGTCATAGAGTGATGAAAGACGTGGTGCTCTTCTAAGTGCCACTCCAAGCGTTGTAGCACCATCTTCTCTGTCAGCTTGCTTAGGCAAGAGGTGAGTGAGATGGGCCTAAGGTTGGTGATGCGGTCTGGTGGCTTGCTGGGTTTGGGGATGGGAATTATAATCGCTTCTTTCCACGATGGTGGGATGATGCCGGTTGTCCATGCTTGGTTTATCTGATCAAGAAGTGCGTCGAGGTAGTTTTCGGGGAGATTCTTGATGATGGTATATGTGATGCCGTCCTTCCCAGGTGTTGTGTTCCTCGTAATGCTGTGGAGGGCCGTAGCCAATTCTTCTTTACTAAATGGAGAGTTGATGCCGGTGTCTTCATCCTCGGTTTCCGTCGTTGGGTAGTCTGGTGGTTGGGGGAGGTTATTTTGTACTGGGTATAATAGTTCTTGCAATTCCTTGGCGATTTGCTCTGGGGTCTTATTGGTTCTGAGCTGTAGTTTTTCTAGGCTGTGTCGAGGCTTGCCTTGGCCCAATAGTGTGCGTAGGATCTGCCACACGCGAGGCGTATGGAGTTGTCCATTGAGACCATCGCACATTTGTAGCCAAGTTTGAGTCGCCAATTCGTGCGCGTATATTTGCGCCTCTTCCGTAATGAGTTGGATAGCCTTCTTGAGGCGGTTATTCTTTTTGTTGCGTTTCCAGCGCCTAACCATCTTTTGTCGTTTGTCCCAGAGGTCAAGAAGATGACGATCGATATATGGGTGGTCTTCGGATTTGGCTATGCGTTTGGTGAATTTGCGGTGCGTCATGATAACTCTTTCCACCCATTCCGCAGGATCTTCTGGGGCGTCGGTTTGTTCGAGGTGGCTCCGCAGATTATCCCACTTGGTAATATGGGCGGTGCTGGCCCGTGGAGAGCTCTTTCGTGCCATAAGAAGTTCAATGGTTGTAGCTAGAATATAATGGTCGCTACCTAGATCCTCGAGCGTGTTCTCCCATTCTGTTTTGCTCGGTCCGGCGTGCCACGTGAGGTCGGGGCTTGTGTCAGCTTCCACGCTGTTGCCTGCGCGTGTTGGAATGGTGGTATCGTTGAGGAGGGTCAGTCGATTTTGAGAGGTTGCGGTTTCAAGCCTGCGACCATTAGGAGAAGTGTGATAGTATCCCCATGCGACGTTCGGGCTGTTGAAGTCACCCGCTATGAGGATATCTTTGCGAGGGTGCATATCCTTGATTTCCTTGATCCACGTAGTATGCGCGGTGCGGCCGCCGGGTGTCCAGTACGTATTCACAATAACTGCTTTAGTGGCGCCCAGTTGACATTCTACGGCTACATGTTCTTGTTTCTCGGTGTTGTGCTGCTCTGTTTCCAACTGAATCGCAGGGATATGATTGGCCACATATGTGACGACCATGACCGGGGCCGATGGTGGAAGGGGGTTAGGTCTGGCGCGCGTGGCACGACATTTTTTGGTGATGCTTGGCTGTATGAAATTTTGGTACCCGGATAGTTTATAGTTGCCATTCGTTTCCTGAAGGAGTATGATATCTGGTTTGGTCTTTGCCTGCAGGATATGATGTTCAAGATGATACTTTTTCTTGCGTAGGCCCCTGCAGTTCCACTGCCAGACAATGGCTTTGTTGGTGATCTTGCTGCTGGTCGGGGGATTACTGATCATTGTGCTAGAACCGTGCGTGGTGCGACGATGTCGGTTACCATTTTATACGAGTATTGTGCCTGGGTATGCATGTCAGGTTCATCAGCACCATAGGAGTATGAATGGCAGGATAGCATCGATGATTGAAATTGCTGCTTCACACCACGGGAGCGACAATGCTGACAAAAAGCTTCGGATCTTAATGGCAACACAAGAAATTATCGACTTCGCTGCGGATGAAGTAGAACCAGGTTGGGCGGGGTTCTCGGAGTTTTCTTCGCATTCCTTTTTTTCCTTGGTTGGTGTGACAGGCTTCTGAAAACGCTCGGTCGTTTGAGATATCTGCCTCGAGGAAGCCGAAAGAGGGGTTCCAGGGTCAGTCTGGGCACGAGTGGGCAGTGGTGGAAACGCGCTGGTGTCGTGCAAACGACCTGCATAGGAGTCAGTTGGTTTTGGAGCTTCCCGTCGAGGATTTTGGTCAAGCTTTCTTACAGCTGTGCTATGGCTTGTAGCCCCAGGTGAAGCGGATGAGAGAGTGATGCTCTTTGACGGCCCCGGCCTCTGGTTGGTCTCTTCAGAGGAAACGCCCGTTCCGATTGCTTTTTTGGCAGATAAATAGTCCATCTTAGCTTCGTTCTTGAGCTTGTGGATTGATTCTTCCTTCTTGTATTCTGGGCAGCTTATGGACGTCGATTCGTGGTGGTTTCCACAGTTCACACATTGTGGATGGTCTGCATCGCAGATTTCTCGACTGTGGGGGCCCCCACAACGTGGGCATAGCTGCCGTTTCGTGCACGCTCCTCCAACATGCCCGAAATTGAAGCATTTGCGACATTGTAGGGGCTTCTCGATGAAAGGTAGGACCTTGAATCGGGTATGTCCGAGGACGACGTACTCAGGAGATCTAGTGGTGTTGAAAACCAGTTTCACAGTTTCGGATTGTCCTAGTCGGCGACTGCTTCTCAAGGGTGCGATGCTGCAAAGAACTTGCTGTAGCTCTTCATCAGGGATATCTTTTGAGACTCCATGAATGACTCCCACTGCTGAGTCCTTTGAATGAGGTTGGTACACACGCACTGGGATCCCGCCAATAGAGGTGATGGTTAGCAGCGCCTTTGTCGACTCCATGTTCCTGGTGTCAACGGCTAACAAATTCAGTCTCGGGTTCGGTCGCACTTCAGTTACTCCATCTGGGGCAAAACCTTGAAGTTTTTCACGCAGCTTCAGTGGGTTCACTTTTGTTATGAGATGGTCTCCGTCTACTGGTTTTATCACGACTGTGAGAGCGTCCATGCTAGGTGTTGTGTTAATCACTGTGTCCCCGCTTGATGCAATGCTCGATTTTTTGCACCTTTTTCGGCTGCTCGTTGTCCAGTTGTTTTCTATTGGTGGCATTTCAGAGTCAGAGCAACATAAGGCACTCGATGTACTGGACCTGTCTGAGCTGGTGTCGGTCGTGGTGATGGGCAAGAAGCCATTTGCAGGCCCTGAGTCACTTGGAGGTTCATTTTCTTGCGCGGCTGCTTGGTAGAACGCTTCATTGGCAATGTTCGACGTGTCAGGTAGGAGGGACATGGTCAGTCGGTCGGGTCGGCGGCCGGTATACACCGGTTAGTCTTGGCTTTGAAGGCCGCCAAGGCCTAGGCTTTGCTCTTGGTCGAATACACGACCGCACCTATTCAGGGCCAAGAAAGTTCGACGTATACAGAATATTACTCACAATTTGTAGCCAGAACCGAAGGGAACACAAGCTGCTTCTTCAACGTCGTCGTCCTCATCAGCCTTAAACTAAGAAGTTCGACGCTTTTCGAACCGTCGAACTTATTACGCTAAAAAATGCGATCCTTTTCGAACTTTCGAACTTATAACGCTGCAAAATTCGATGCTTGTCGAACTTTCGAACTTGATGGACCCAAAAATTCGATTATTTTCGAGCTTTCGAACTTCTTGCACTAAAATGTTCGAAGCTTTTCGAACTTTCGAACTTCCTACACTAAGGAATTCGACAATTTTCGAACTTTCGAACTTAGTTATCAAGAGAATTCGAAAAGTTTCGACCTTTCGAATCCTGAAAAGTCAAAAGTTCAACGAACTTCGAACTTTGAGGGTAAAAGTTCGACGTTCGTCGAACTTCGAAAGACCGGCGGACGGTTTCATTTGAATTCAAGTAGTGAGGTACATTCGTAATTTCTTTTCTCTCGAATTTTTACGTGCGGTGCTGCGTTCCTTACGAAAGGCGATGCCGTTTATTTAAATGTTCTGGCATGCTTAGTTATAAAGAAATAAATTTCCGAAGGGGCGAGGAAGGACGACGGGTTTTTGACGATTGTCGTTTGTGCCATATTTGAAGCGCGCTATAGCCGAAGCTATTTATGGTAGAGATGTTAAACTTTTTAAGAATGATCTATGTATAGCCTACGTAAGTGTCGTCTTAAGGTGTGATTAATGTTATTTAAGGTGAGTTTCGAAGTAATGTCCAAACATGTATCTACGGGCAATTAGGCCCTAAACTTGGTATTTATTTTCGTCTAAGTTGTTAGAGGTATCGCATCTAAATTAACACCACCGACAGTACATATCATGGCTATCTGCAGAATACAAAATAATGTATTTATTGTTTTTCACTTTAAGGAATAAATTAACTCATGGTAGACGATTTCTAGTATTGTTCAAGAAAAAAAAAAAAGGAAACATTTTTTTTTTTTCGCTTCACGTTTTTGGGACGTGTTTCTTTTACCCTGTGCACATTTTGTTAGGAGAAACTTGTTTCAAAGTTCTGAGCCTCTGAATATGCAAGAATACAACACTTCCGACGAATTCTTGATATTTTTTTTTTCTCCAGCTTTTTATCCCCGCATTTATTGTTATGTTTATTTTTTTTTTAATTATTTATAAATGGCACAGTTATTCAGGTCGAAAAGGCATAGCTTTGAACTTCCGAACCACTAAGCATGTGACAAGTAGTGCCTCCTGACGACCAGTTTCCGACAATGACCATCTACGCGATCTTTTATGCAGTGAAGAGCGACATGCATAAATAATTTCAGATTAAAATAAGCTCGACCACGCCCTCTTTCCCCGTATTGTGTTCTTTAACAGTCCAAAATGTACCCCCCCCCCCCCCCCCCCCCCCCTTCCCCGTTCTTCCTCTTTCGACGCCACTTGTATGGTAGAACGCTTCTCGACCTCGAGTTGTGTCGGCTTCTGTGCTTTTTGCTAGGCGATTCCTCCGTCCCGGAAAATAAACCTCCAGGACAATTACAAACTTAACTTACTATATGCCAGCGTCACTCGGGCGGCGTTCGACCGGATTACTACCAGCGTGCAAGGGGTGGGGAGGTAGTTTGCCAGGTCGCTTCAAGGTTTTTCCGAGCCTCAACCTCCTGGCCACCCCTGGCCGTTTCGAACTGGATGAGTATCGTAAAACAGTGCGTTCGTGTGATCACTACCGCGTGATGCACGTTAAAGACCCCCCCCCCCCCCCCCCCCCCCCCAGGCTGGCGGTCACAATTATTGATCTATGTTCACACGTCACTCTGTACTGGCAAATATTCCAGTACATCCGGGACACTCGTCATCTTATTTAATTGCCTGACCAACTTCGCGGAGTCTAAATATCACACCCTAACTTTTCTAAACCTGATTTCGTGAAAACCAGTGAGTCGTGAAAACGTTATTTGAAACTGATACTGTGGAGGAACATGAAAACCGGACTTCGAACTTTGAAAACTTGGGCATAAAAAATATTTAAAATCTTCGAAGTTTTTTTTTTTTTGTTTTTGTTCGAGTTTAGCGTGAAAAGAGAATCGAAACCTTCGAACTTTATGAGAAAGAAATTCGAAATCTTCGAATTGTTCGAACTTTATGTGTATAAAAATTCGAAGCGTTCTAATTTTTCGACTTTTATATCTAAAGAATTTCGAAATCTTCGAATTTTTCGAACTTCAGGTCTCAAGAAATTCGATTTTTTCGAATATCTCGAATTTCAAGTTAGGAGAGTTCGAAATCTTCGAATTTATCGAACCTCATGTAAAAACAAATCCGAAATATTTGACCTCGAAATTTTAGAAACCGTGAAATTTTCGAACTTTTCGATTTCGAAACTCCACTGTGATTGAAGTTGCGAATTTTTCGAATTCGAACCTCGGTCGATACGAAAATATTGAATTTTTTCGAATTCGAACCTCAGTTCACTTCGAAAATATCGAAACCTTTCGAAATCGAACCTGGGGTGGTTCGCGACATCCCTACTTTTGATGTATGGGCGAGATAGGACGCTAAACACACCAGTCGGAGACGCGATCCAGGCCAATACCACCTTGGTATTGTCCAGGCACCATAGCCAGACTGCAGCCAGACTACGAACGGCCAACTTTCATGCTGTTTTTTTTTTTGTTGTTGTTGTTTTTTTTCTCTCTTGAAGCGTTGCAGAGGCCGGCGGCAGCGTGCTGAACACACGTTTTCTACTCGTTCGTCGTCATTCGCAGAAGATGTTTTTTAAGATCCTGTTTGAGGCGTGATACTTGCCGTTCAGAATACGTGGAAATTTTTACGAAAGCGCAGTGGCGCAAGAAAAGGCACAACTCGTCGATAGCAAGTTTCGGCGGTCTGGCGGCGTGTTCAAAGCTTCCTTGGCACGCCCAAGTGCTGTCTCTACCTTCGCACGCTTGGATACCGATCAAGAATCGGCGCCGTGTGAATGTGTTTTGCGAGTGCAATGTGTGTGAAGCCGTATGTGCCTCTGGATCAGCGTCTTAATTTACTCTGACGAGTGTATTTGTAACTTGCGGCACTCGCGGTCCAGAAACGAGCTTGATCCAGCGTCCAGTAGCGACGGAAGAGGAGGGGAAGGCACGTCTTCTTTTCGTCGTTAGACGATTTACAGAATACCGCGCAGAACAGATCATTACTAGGGGTGTGCGAATATTCGTCAGTTTCGAATAACGAATCGAATATTACCATACTAGATTCGTTAATCAAATCGAATAATAATTTTCAAAAGTTTTGAATATTTTTCGAATAATTTCCGAATAGTCGTTACGGTGTTGCGCCGCGAGATTCCCTTCACAGGCGTCCCACAACGCGCCGGCACGCCTGTCATACGTGCCCGCGAGATGGCAATACGTACCCTCTTCTCCTAGGAGCCAGAGTTCCATTAGCGCATTAGGGACATTAGGGACCACTGTATTAAGTACAGGGTGCAACGATGACAGGGTGTCACAAAAGAAAATTTACACGGTCGTTTTTACCGCAAAAATAAACTAGGCATCGCCGAACGCTCATTCTCCGCCCAATGGTAAAGCTAGTGCGTGTGATACGAACTCGCTAATAGCGAGTTCGTTTCACACGCACTGGCAGTCTGGCACTGTTCGAGTTCTCTCCCAGAATGCATCGCACTCGCAGAGTGTTGCACGAAGAAATGGGGCCCTAATCTGGACACTTGGCGAGAAAGTCGGCGAGAAATCTGGCGGCCGTGATTGGCCAACGCCGCACTTGACCTTGGCGCCGGCCAATCATAGCCGCCTGATTTCTCGCCGACTTTTTCGCCAAGTGTCCAGATTAGGGCCCCTGGACTCAAACGAACTCGCCAAATGCAAAGAGTGCAGAAGACTGATGCTGCCGCCATCTATGTTGTAGAAAAGGTACCGACCTCAAACCGAAACAAGAGCCTTTCTGTTCAGAGTGATGGATGTGAATGTGAGTGTGCAGTCGCTACCAACGTTTAACTACAAACGTTGGTCGCTGCAACCTGTAGTTTATAGTTGCGATGACTTCAAGCAACTCGGCTGTCGTAGACAGACGGCTAAATTTCCGCAACCAGCTGTCTATAAAGCAGCTGGTTGCAATCTTTCAATTCTTATAACCGTTTACACTGAAGAAAACTGATGATGCTGTCCGAGCAGAAGCTTGATCCTTTTGAGCATGATATTATGCGTGAACTACTGAATGGGTACGGCTTAAAACAAGTCTGTTGGAATATCTAGCAAAACTTTTCGTGGGACTTTCGATTTCGATCGTCATTACAGGTGGATCAGATATTAGCCTTGGTGAGGGCGTCGAGAATGATAGCTTTCTCGAACAAAATACGACGGGGCAAGTTAGCTGACGTAGGTAAATGTTAAGCATGATGATGTTGCCCAAGCCTCGGGTAAAGTCACTATGTTTAGCTTTCTCTGATGCTTATTGGGCAGTCAGAGGTTTCTGCTGGGGGAGTTTTGTCGACAAATGTTAAATTTTTCACCCGCACACGGATGGTGATAAATATCTCGCGGGCCGCTGATGCGTTTGTTCTGAGCATTTCTTGACACACTGGTATATTTCAGCGTCTGTACGGCAACAGAGCGACTTAAAACCTGCAAATAAAGCACGGGTTGTCAACTGCTTCCTTCATGAAATAGCAAACGCTCACAATATAAGCTCGCGTTTGATTCTGTTGCCCGCGGGACGCGATTTCTATCAGAAAATCTACTTTTTTTTTCCTTTTCGGTTCCGCGACACATCGTAGCAGACGAACCCCCGTCGTTTGCTCCCGCTCCTCGCCGGAGCGAGGCATGACGGGATTGCATTTCGGCGCACGCCCGATTTTCTCGGTGCAGCGGGTGCATGCACGCGTGGGGTGCCGCCGCTGAAACGAACTCGGAGAGTGCAACCACTCGTGGAGTGCCTGCCGAAACGAACTCGCTTTACGCCGCGAGTGGGCACGCGTGGACACGAGTGCCGTGAAACGAACTCGCTATTAATCAAAAGTTATACGTGATTTTCTGAAAATTTCAATGGGAAAATGGAGGCCATTTTTGCCCATTTTCGGTTTCTGGTGCCGTAGAGCACCATGCATTCGAAAACTCCGTCGGCCGCCATTTTCCCATTGAAATTTTCAGAAAATCAGTTATAACTTTTGATTAAGTTATCGGATCGGGCTGAAACTTTGGCATCTGGTTGTGACCTCTAGCGCTACCTTTGGGCAGAGAATGAGCGTTCGGCGATGCCTAGTTCATTTTCGCGGTAAAAAAGACCGTGTAAATTTTCTTTTGTGACACCCCGTAAGTGATGACGTCACAACAAGGCGTCTGGCTCCAAACAAACCGTTGCTAGGGACGTTGCTATGGACTAATGCATGGAGACTCCACATGACGCTAGATTTTTGCTTACAAGTAAGTAAATAATTTTTTGTAAGCAACCTAACTTCTTGATATCGAATTATGAAGATGTTCTTGTCGTCTCAGTGTCGTATCGCAACGATGAAAGCCATTTCTGAAGACTTACACTCCGCTTTGCTTTGGTAGCAGACGACACGATAGATTTGCTGGCCTCTGTTGCAGCGGGCGTCTTCATTGAAGTGCGTCGGTAAACGAGCGACAAAAACAAGTGCATCACCATGGCCGTAAAAGGCCTCCACAATGTGCGTTTTTTTTTGTTTTTTTCTGTGAAGAACCCAGCTTAGTTACGAGAGGTGAAAATGCAATAAAATCAAACCACGTCATGCAGATCAGTTACGACGACCACCTGAAGTGCATTACCGGCGTAGTGCAGGCCAGCATGAGAAACAAATCGTACGCCGTCGAGGTAAGTCGTTAATTATTATTATTATTGTGGTTGTCAGGTTGTTAAAGAATTGCATGTCTATCGCAATTTCGCAGTATTTTGCTTTTTTTTTTTCCCTTGGTATACATAAAATTCCGTGGATGTGCTCTTTTGGGGAAGATCTCCATCGAACCCGCGATGCGAGTACAATCTGCAATGAACTCACCTTATGTTTTTTATCCAACGCTTTGGGGTCTTGCGGAAATCTGAAGAAATTGGAAGGGTCTTTCACCACGCGATGGTTACAACCAGGTATACGAAGCACCTTCGCATAGCGCGAGTCCGCAAACAAAATTTGGGATCTCTACCGATCGCCTGAAATGCTTTTCTCACGGGTGCAATGCGATCTTTTAGCAGACGATCATCTCGATCGACGCCCGGACTTTCGATAAACCATATTTTGCATCGCACCCCACTATGAATTCTTATATGTGTCTGAAACTCATTATATTTCAAACAAATGCGATGTCAGAATATCGTCTTTATTCACACGATTCAAACGACGGCCCCGGTTTGGCCGGCCGGCGTGCGTCAGACGCAAGGACGTTTAAATAGGGCAGGACCCGGCATGACGTCATACCCAGTGAAGCCGGAAGAACAACCCAATCCGAGACTGCCCCGCGCACCGACCCCGCTCTCTCATCCAAACTAAATTCAACCATGGTTGCTTAAAACTTCTTAAAGGGAAGCTGAAGAGCTTTTCGAAAAAAATGAGTTAATGGTTGATTCTGACGTGTTTGTGCCTGCTGAGTCCAAATATCACAACCGTTTGACCCAAAATAATCCCGAAACGCGAAAAAAAGCGAAGAAATCAGAAGCGATCGCCGCAGCGGCACGCCATTGGCTAGTGACGCGTGACGCGCCACTACGTCATAAAAGGACCATCTCGATTCTCGCTTGCTCCGTCGCTTGCGGAAGTAGCCGGGCGCCGGGTCTTCTGCTCTTGTAAATCGGGTTCGGCTTCTGATTTTTCGAAATCTTTCGGTGGATCCGAAAGAGGAATGTGTCTTGACGACCCTCGACGTGACAAAATACGCGTTCTAGCCGGTGGCAAAGTAGGAAAATGACCCCCCGCAGTAATAAACGCAGACACGAGGAACCGCTTGCGCGGGCGCCGACATGGCCGGCTTCATACCTTCTGGAACGTACTGACTGCTACTTATTGTAACGTAAAACGTTGACAATAAACGGAGTGCTTTTGACGGGAAGCCTCAAGCCGGATTAGCGTGACCCTCCCCAAAACGGTCGTCCGAGGACAAGAATTCTGCACACATCGGCCTTCGTGCTTGCCAGCTGCTGGACGCGTGAGCGTGCAGGCTGCATTGTTCTGAAGTGGTTTGAACTTTGAAGGGATAGTATAATCGGCTTCGTGCGACGGGAGAGCTTCCCTTGAGATGAGGCGGGTGATAAGACAGGGTCACCGTTCTGCCACCGCTATGTCCTTGCGCACTATGCGAATAACTGCGCTGAAGGTCCATCCCTGTGATAGCGGTACCCTCTGCTGCGTTTCGTTTGTTTGCCACAAACTATTACGCCATTATAGCTTTAGAAAAAGCGGAGATGTGTGCCTGGCAGCCCTTAATTTGATGTCGAAATCGTGAAAGCTTCCTTGGCCTCTATATTCACATAATTCTACCAAGATTTGTTGACTGCATCACACCCCCACCAAGCATTATCATCGTCTGATCGCATTTCTACGGCACAAAGAATAATTGCATGACAGAAACTTTATACGGAAAACACTGCGTAACTTGTAAAAAAAGAACTCAATTCAGAACAGAAGGTCACATGCTTCGTACTTCCAAAAAGCTCTCTTGAACAGAATATGAACCTTTCTAAGGAAAATTTAACAAAATTTATGTTTACGTTTAAAAAATATGTGACCACAAATAATGTCAGCAACTGTAAAAAAAAAAATGTTTATGCTAAAACAAGTTGCACCGTGAAAGTCGCATTATGAATTGCATGACATTAGAGTAAGCCCTCCTCTCCCAAGTGACTGGGTAGCCGAGTAGATTAAGCAAAAGAAAAAAAATCTTCGGCTACCCAAGATTGTTTTCTTTTGTTTCCCAGATTTCCCGGACCGGAGTCGGTCCGGAAAATATGGTCACTTCAATAATATAAGAAACCAACACCAAAACACTAATATAAGCTGGTTAACACAAGAGAGCCAGTAGAAACCCTCTATTCGGCTAAATGATCGCGGCTTTTCTAACACACTGCACAATTCTAATAACGTAATAGCTTTTTTTCTAGAACAGTCGACCTACAATTCCTACCTAG
Organism: Ixodes persulcatus; assembly: GCA_013358835.2. Classification (NCBI taxonomy): domain Eukaryota; kingdom Metazoa; phylum Arthropoda; class Arachnida; order Ixodida; family Ixodidae; genus Ixodes; species Ixodes persulcatus. The sequence goes on along the minus strand of JABSTQ010008247.1, from coordinate 29,397 downwards.
TTACGTTTCCTCTTTGCTTGTGACTTTTAATGCGCTGGATTGCCTTCTTACCTTCAAAGATGGTCGGGTTCAGGCGAGCCTTCTTCAGACCCAAACGTACATAGTTTTCATATGCGCTGTCCGAAACACGTTTCGAACAAAAAACGGTGTACTTGCTCAAACCCACCCACTTCTTTAAAATCTCGGTGACGAAGTGGAAAAGACGGTAAGCGGGAAGAACAACTGCAACGAGCGCTGTTCGTGAAAGCTGGCGGCTACACATGAGTACGGCGTCGTGCAACAGCACGAGTCAGTTGGTTCGGTGCCACGAGAATTCTGCAAACACGTGAACAAACAAGAGAACAATCAACACGTCAGGCGATTGAGTCAATAGCATGACCGGTCAACGGATAAAAGCAAGCGCTATGCAGCGGCAGAACGACGACGGCTCGGAAAGACACTAGAGCAGCCTACGAGGAAAGCGCGGCCAGCCGCGGCGGGGTCCCCCAGTCGGTCCTTTTGTGACGCCGGCTGACGGGCTTCCTCCTCTCTCCCCTTTCCCTCTGCTTCGGAGAGGCGTGGCTTCGGCGCTACTTTGAAGGCGCTTTTCCGGTTAATCCGCGCTGAAAATGACCAAGCGAATACGATATTCGTGATGGCTAAGGCCTCATTAACTAGGCTTAGGTGTTTTTATTTATATTTAAAACCGCTTCAGCTTCCCTTTAAACCAGAGGACACACTGGCGCCATCTATTGGGTAGCAGTGTAAACTCGGCGGTCCGGCATATTTTTTTATTTTTCTCGCGCATTATCCTTTCTTTCTTGGCTCGAAAAGCTTTTGTCAATGTTATAAACGAGCCTTTCTATGGGTATTACGCACATTTGACCTCGGAAATCCCGCAAAACCTTTGCTCTTGTGAAATGCAGTTCCAGGGTCACCGCACAAATGGCGCCACAATGCCAGCGTGTCCTCTGGTTTAAGAAGTTCTAAGGAACCCAGGTTTAAGAGGTCGCAAGAGTGTGAACAGGCCTTTAGGCTTAGGCTACGTCTGCTCCGTGCCTGCGGTCTGCTTCGTCTGCTCGCTGTCGCGGCTGGCTTTCGATTCGATCGGCGCACCAAAAAATGTTTCGATGCGAACCCGAATACTCATCACGGCGGAGTGAAACCAACATCTTCTCGAAGCAGAATTTGCACGGCTTTCTCAACCCGCGATGCCCTTCTCAGCGTTCGTGCCTACGATGACTGACTCGCGATCGCTTTCCAAAGCCGCGCTACGACGACTCGTTCGAGACGACGCTCCAGGCGCGGTCGCGCGGTGTCGAGAGCGTCCGCTACACGCCGACTTCCTAGTCCTACTGGTCAGGCAAGTGTTGGGCTCGAAATCTCGCCTGTTCGACACCGATTCAGTCGGTGCGTCGTCTAGAGCGTCTCAACTCTAGTCACTTACTTTCTGCTGGGCAACCAGGTGTTCGTTTATAATAATCTCATCCAATTCCGACCATACCGGTTTAAAAGTCTCCCGTTAAGCGCTGTTTCAAATAACAGTGGGTGCCGCCATTACTTTCGGTGCACACAATCGCGTTGCCACGGAAATGTCATCGCAACGCGGTTGTTTGCACCGAAATTAATGGCGGCGCCCACTCACTAGGCTTCCCATTGGTCAAGAAATGCTCGTCGCGGCTCGTGGCCACGCCTACTTCCGTTACACTTCGCTCCATGCATTGGGGATAGGGACGCCACCTCCTGCCCATTATAACCTCCTTGGTCAGACGGCATACTTCTTGCATTCGTCGTCTGCTGCAGGCATCTTGAGGACCGGAAGTTGCAGTCGTAAATATTTCAGAAACAAGCGATTACCGGCACACTTCTGTCGAAACATATGTGACATTCAAGCTTTCTACATTTGTGATTTTTAGAAGTTTAAATCCTACTCCTGATTTTTGAACGGTCGGGTTTTCGTAGCGAAACCGAGCCACATGTATTCGTCCATAACAACGACCCTAGCAACGGTTTGTTTGGACCCATGACGTCACACTTACGGCCTGCGTATGACGTTTCGTTAGTAGATCCCCGACCCGCCCCAAGCGGCAAACACCCCGAAGCTTGACGAGAGTAGGGGCCCCGCGGAGCGCGGGTGAAAAGTCATCCCAGCATCCCTGGCGAGCTCGGCGCCTCCGCTAGCAGACGAATTCTCCGCAACGCATTGGTTTTGCCTATTTCCGTGCGAGGTGACCAATGAAACAAAATTGTCACGGGTATTCCCTGCTTTGAATGTTAAAAAAAAGGTGCCCCCTCATAAGTGAAGAATATTTTCTTCGCGTGGGAAAGATGTTAGAGCTTTCAGGTTGCAATTTCGGGGCTCTCCTGAAGAAAACACTGTGTCACAACTTATGTAAGCGAGGCAAAACACAAATGTACCTTCGCATTGTTTTTTTTTTTTTTTTTAAAGGGCAATGTGCAAAAATTTTAGAACGGAGCTACGTTTCAACTTTACTGTTCTTATCAATCAATTTGTTTCGTTGTTGCAGTTCCCATTTCTCATGAATGTCTTGCTTATTACCGTTTTGTCGAATAGGCGAATAGGATGAAGAAGCAAAAGGCAATTTCGAACCACGCACGTTATTGCGATGTCAGTATGCTCTGAAAGAAGTCGATTGTGCACATGCAAATCTGACGCTATTACTGAAATTAATAAAAGCGGAGTTACAAGAAAAGCAGACTTCTTGCGCGTCCAAAAGAAAAGAAAAAAACGAGGACAGCGTCGTAGTGCAGCAAAAAAAAACAACAAAAAAACAAAAAAAAAAAACAAAAAAAAGTGATTTCGGTCACAATTCCGATCGTTAGCGCCCGAACAACTAAAGACGTCGCCTTCTACGATAGAAGTCGGCACCCTTTGGACCGCCGTGAGCAACTCTTTCCATTTTTCAAAGTCTACTTTCTTTTTATTTTTGAGGAGGAGCTACGACGTCGCGTTCCTTCTTCCTCCTGCTTTTATGTTGTTGTTTTCTTTGTTTACTTAACGTTCGAACCGTCGCGCATTTTGTTTTGCCTTGTTTAGATTAGTTTTTGCTATTTTCTTCACTTCGGCGCTTACTACCGCCAGTCCATCTGCTACGCTGTGCCCGCACATTTTGAGGGCTGTCTGCAACTTTGTTGTTGTTTTCTTCTACTGTCGTCTGCGATAACCTCCTATTTTCCCTTTCGATTGAGTTTCTAATCCGAAATCTTCATGCGCTTTTTGGTATTTATTAAATACATTAAAAAGTGCAAGCTCGTTATTGTACATTTATATTCGAATTTTATTTGTCTACTAGGTCACGTCTGCTATGAGCCATCGTTGGTTTATCAACCGGCCGCCTTCGGGCATACACCAGCACATACTTAGAGATGGCAGGCATGTCATGTGCTGAATACTCAGTTGGGAAACTCGCCGTCGAAACCTGGGCCGCTGGCGTCCACCGAGACCGAGCTAAATGCGATAACAGCGCCACTCTTTATCATTTGTCTGTACTGTGGTCACCTTGAGCTTTTATAAAGCATGTCTTTGCGTAAAAACAAACGAAAAATACTTTTTTTGTGTGATATTTATTAGAGATTAGTACAAAATGAATGGCGCGTGATGTTTTTAAAATCTTTAGTTTGCAAGGTTTTGCGGCATATTTAATATTGTTTTTATACGACCATGCCTCAGCGGCGCTTTCAGGTAGCACGTCCCGACCTAGGTGCATTTTAACTTCGGTTATTAAAACGCGGCGCGTCCGCTGGGGAGATGGGTGTGGCACCCCTGTAACCTCTTCCACTGTATCTGTTCTGGCCGATTATATTCAAAATGGAAGTAACGTGCGGTTCCTCGAGTGGCCGCTGCGGGAGAAATGGCGGCGTCGTGTTCGCCATTAGCTCGGTTCGCGAGGACAGATCGGGGACACTTTTTCAGGGCAGTCTCTATGGCAGTTTCCCAACTGAGTGTTTTAGTAACGTTGGCTGCCTACCACAGCAAAAACAAGTTCTTGCGATGTGTTAGGAAATCCTTCTTCCGCTTCCCGAAGACCGAGCAAACGTGAGTAATTAAGTTGCTGCAGCATTCAAATTAAACTAAAGCAAACAACTGCACAAAAAAAAAAAAGTGAAGTTCCTTTTTTATGTTGCTGCTTTTCATCTTTTTTTTTTTTCCATAAGCGTTGCAATGATCGTTTTCGTTGGAGCTTTTTGCTGGGTGATTTGTATTTTTCTATCGTCTGTTAACTTTGTTTTATTCCCAATTTCTCTTTATTTTCGTCTGAGAAGGGGACCCCATCTTTCCTGCAAAGTTCGGAAAATGTTTGCACGGTCATTTTCTCGTTACTTTTTTGTTTTTGTTATGCTGAAGCGGCTGGTGCGCTTGCTTAGGTAATCTTAACATGTTGTTTGCGCACGTTTTAATGATCACCTATTTAGGTAAGAAACTGTGACAACGCAGTCTGTAACGGATCAACAGATAACCTCTTACGACGTAGTTCGAGCAGCTGAACGCCTTTCTTCCGCTTCCCAGATGCGCTCCAAACTCGTGTGGTTCTCTGAGTGGCACTTGAGACTGCTAAATTAACTGCTCTCTTTGTTTATGCGCGCGTTGTTATTTGATTGTCGTTGCTGCTGCGATCAGTGGATTCCGCTTCGCAAGCGGACTGGTCGTAATGAATTGTTTCAGCTGTTAGGGTGACAAAACGGGGCTCGCAAAGCGTCTGCTTACGTAGACTCTAAAGGCCGGTTCAGACATTTGCTTTTGAGTGCGTTTGACTGCGTTGCGCCGAGAACCGAAAGCGAGTCACCGGCATACCTGTGCTTCGTATGAAGCGTGGACTCCAATTCAAGGAATCATCTTGGCACGCGATATAAGCAGCAGGAATGTCCTGGTTTCTCGCTGCCGCACCGCAGTCAAACGCAGTCAAACGCAACTGTCTGAACCAGGCTTAAGTCCTCTATACTTCGTCTCACCTTAGCATGGACTAACCGCAAATGCTGTGCTAGCGCGAGTGGCTAGCCTTGACTAGGGTGCCTTCATGTGCGCTTTGCTTGGGGTGATGACATCTGGCCATTTTGTTTCGAACGTTAATTTTTATTTTTTGTTCTGAAGCGCGTGAAAGGGCGTGTCCCTGCACGCGCTCGTGGCGCTGACTGTGGTACGGCGACATTTTGTTTCCTGCAATTTCTTTGTATTTTCCCTGTGAGCGCGTGCTGTCGGCATCGGGTACTACAAACGATGGCATCACCCTAAACAGAAGGACATTGAGGCACTCTAGCCTTGACTGCCTTGTCTGAAGCACTCGCTGCGCGAGCGCTCGTGCAGCCGCCGAGGCTTCATTGGAAGCAACTAGCTCGCGCTTTTAGCACGCGCGGCTAACAATAGTCCATACTAAGGTGAGACAAAGTAGAGGCGTTCGTCGCCGCTCCCATGGGTTTTTGGAGGAACTATGCCGCATTTACTGGCGGCCACAGCTGCGTGCTTAGCGCGAGCTGATAACGAGCTGCCACAGTTCATTTGCAACGTGCATGCGACACCATCAAGATTGCCGGACTTAGCAATGTGAGCTCGTTCTGAGCACGACCAGAGCCGTTTATTGAGAGAGTTTGGCCATACATTGGTTTGAATAGGCGAGCATCTCGGGGCCAACCACAGGCCGCGAAACAGCCCCTAGCGGTGGTCGTGTGCTCTAAATTTGTGCCACGACTATACTTCGTTTCACCTTATGTGCGAGCGAAGGCAAAACTGGAAGCGCGAGCACGGAAGCTCCGTGCGTTCAGGCTTTGCTCGAGCGCGCGAGCTGGGGAGAAATGCAAAAGGCGCTGGTCTCGCGCTTCTAGCTTTGGCTTCGCTCGCAGATTAGGTGAAACGAAGTATAATTTGAGCCGTGCCGAGCGGAACTCCGCGTCTCAAGACGCTCGCGCACCCCACCCTTTGCACTGCTTTCTTTCAGCCAGTCTCAGGACTCTGTTCTAGCAGTGCAGACAAAGGCATGGGCACGAGCGCGTGGCTTTGGAAAGTGCCTCCTATGCACGAGGTCTCGTACAAACAAAAGCGTTTCGCTGAGCTAGGCTCACGCGCCTGTGCCTTTGTCTTCACTGCAGACATTTGTGAGATGGAGTAGAGGTCTCCTGATTGGTCGACGCTGTGTCACAAATTTAGTTTACGCTTTAAGCGTGGGGGGAATATTCGGCGCTGGCGGCGGCCTTTGCTCCGCCTATTGTCCAAGCTCTCCTAATATACGGCTCTGAGCACGACCACTGAAGCAGGTGATGGAGCAGACGATGTAGCAGACGACGGCGCTCATCCGGGGTACCTAGGGGGCGCTGAGGGGCTCTACTAGTGATGACGTTTAGAGGAGGAAACGCGCAAGCCTTGTGTTCTAGGTGGTATTGGTATAACCCGCATGTAAGCGATTTGCCGAGAGACGAGACAGGTGACGTTGTCCCGCTTCGCTGTCGCTCGGTCAGTCGCGCGATGAGGCAAGCTGCATGAAAGTGGCGTGAGCAGGCGACCAAGGCGATGAGGACATTTTCTAGAAATCCAAACACCGAGCGACGCGACGAGCGACAGTGAGAAATCTCCGTCGCTCGCAGCTGACTCTCGTCGCTGTCGCTCGTCTCGTCGCTCGCTAAATCGCTTACAGGTGGTTCAGCCTTTAGAGACCACTTTCGCACAAGACTGCTCGTGCACGCTTTCGGAAAGCGTGTCGTGGAGACGTTTCAGAACTGGTTGCAACGGTACCGCCGCTCTGTATGAGCGAAGTAGAAATGGTAGAAGCGGGAAGTTGTTCGAAGAAAAAGTGCAGTAGTGTGTGGAAGTTTTTCGGCCGCTCCCAATAGACCGATCTCAACAGGAGTTGCGCGACGCCACCGCTGCCGCGGTGCATGCTGGTACCTGTAGTTCTCCCCAGTTTTCCGGCCGCGTCAATGCGCATTGTACGCCCGCCCGGCGTATGGAAATTTTCGGTTTAGCACGAGACGTTTAGCCGGGTGTTTATTAATGGTTTTCAATCGGTGGCTTCGCCCGTTGTATGCCACGGTGCTACAATAACAGCACCCGGCAAAAAGGCCTCGGATATTATGTCTTCCCGAAAGAAAGCAGCACGGCAAAGAAAGGTAAAAAGAGCCGGACAGAGCGGCAGGAAAAATAGCGTTTTTACATTTGTTTCGCGATTTGCTTCATAATTTATATCCACCTATTGCACGTCAGCTAAAAAGTGTAAGATTACAGGGCACGAGACACACAGCGTACCGAAGTGTTCCGTACGTTGGAATCTCTCTGAGCGGTCTATCCGTTGGTCTATCTCCACTAAGGTTGGTGAGGCCGTTTTGAATACACTTTTTGCTCAATGAATTTTGGTGGCTATAACTGTTAATGTGACGACATGTTTTAAGCACTACTGTGCTTCAAAAGATCAGGACAATCACAAAAAAAGCAGCGATTTTTATATGCATCACTTGAAATAAAACAACTATTTTCGGAAGCGGTTTTCATTTTTTTTTTCATACAAAACGTAAACAAAAAACACCACATAATGCAATTTAGAAGTGCAACACTTACCGGCAGAAATTAACAAACGAGCCTAACCTATTTTGTGGTGGTCTATTAGGCTGGCGCTACTGATCCACAAAAAAGCATCCAACGTCGGGCGACTCTTAGCGTTCGGAGGTTGTGCAAACAAAACGAAACTGAATAGAAACTGTACACAAAAAATCATCTCCACCCCAAGTTTTCAAGTATCTTGCATGGTTGCATCTTTTTGAGAGATGACAATTGTTACGCGCATCAGGCATGACCTTTCTGTATATCATTTCTTCTCTCTGTGCAGGCTTCTCCCCGCAGTTCATTTGTACCCTGTTGCACAGGCTGTGAACCAGAATGAAACAACTTTTAGAAAACTATCGCTCACCGAGAAAGTATATTTAGCTCCTCTAACTTTATTGTTGATTAAACGTTATGCACAAGACTGAACACTAACTACCAAGCTCAGTTTTTCACCAACAGATATGACGCTGTTCCACGGTGCTACACAAGGCCGATGGTCCCTCGAATTTTCTTGTTCTTTGCCATTCAACTAGATGTTCAGTTTCCAAGTTAATTGAGACATCCGAGCAGCCGGAAAGCTCGAGTAGTGGCGTCGTTGTTTTTTGTTTTTTTTCCTGCGGCCGCGATGGGACCACTGCGTGAACGGCAGTGTGCTCACGCGTTCACAAAGACGAAGAAGCAGACGACGCCGAAGCAGACTACAAAGCGATTCTAAAGCGATAAGACGACTGGAACTGCTTTTCTGCGCTTGCTGACAAATTAAGACATCACAACCAACATAATTTTATGAAGTACAGACATGCAGGAGAATCCAAGCTGATACCGGGGCGTTCCAAACGATAATCTACGATGTACGCGCAGCCCTATGTAGCCGGGATGCCGGAAAGCGATGACTACACTGTTAGCAAGTCCCGTGTAAATGGTGAATATTTGGGGTGAAAAACACGCTACTTACACAAATTACCATAAATTTACACGTTGAGTAACAGATAACTCGTGCACAAAACATGCGAGGTTGTAAAAAACGTGTTTTGGTTCGGTCATACACGCACAACCGTGTAGCCGACCTCGAAAACACGCATCACCCCCGGCGACGACCGCAGCATTGCCGGCTATCGAAGCACCGGAATGCTTGGGGACACACTTAGAAAGGACCGTTGAGACAAATGCCGCGGAAAGAAACATGTCTCGGAGACGGATATGCACCAAAAGCAATTGCGCCATGTCGCAGGACGTTGGCGAAACCCGCGCTTACCGTGCTCGCTGCCATTTTCTGGTCGATGGCAATGCGGCTTCCCTCATCTCGCCCAGGTTTGTATTTAGTTTAAGGGTCTTGATAATATTTTCTTACACACCACAAATAATGTTATGGGTCTAATTATTCGTTTCAAACAGTTAACATGGATATAAAAACCGTGTCCACGATTTGAACACGTGACATCGCAGTTGGTTTCGTTTTGGCTTCAAGCTTCAACTACAAGCGATCTAGCCACGGCGCAAGCGCAACGCCGATGTACGCTGGAAGCTAGAGCCGGTTTGCTTTCGTTGTTTTTGTTTGACCGGAAAAAATCTGGCATCAACGCATGGCGCCGCTATTGTTTTGGTTTGACAGGACGCGAGAAGCTTCGGATAGAGCTTCGCAGTTTGCGAGCACATAGCGAAGACGTGACCGAAAAAGTGCCCCTGTGATGTTCCCGGAAGACGGAAAGTATCATTCGTAATCGTCGTGTGTGCTTTGAAAGCGAAGGGAGTCAGTGCGCAACCACAAGCCAAGGTTCACGACAGCGCTGCGTTGACTTCGGCGATCTCGTTCTGTTTGGGGCAACACGGCGATGCGAGAAAGAGCCGAAACGTTCGTGATGCGGGGCTTGAAGGTAGAAACCCACACTAACATGGACCTCAAATTGGTTCTTGTGGAGTAGAGGTTCAACGGGTTCAGTCCCGTCGTCGTCAGCTGATCCGGTCCAACTGGTTCGGGGGGACGCAGCGAGCGTTTTTAAAAGTAAATCTTCCTTCGTTCCGTTTCAAAATGCGGAAGATTCCCGACGCATGCCGTGAGTAAAAAGCTCCGGGCGTTTTCAACAAAATTATGTCGTTTTAATTGAACAATGGGCTTCGGATTGTTGTCCTAAATCTGCCGTTTTTATGCTTCGTGTTGTTGGTCTGCATTTGCACAGCGACGTGTTTGCACAGCGACGCACACCGCTCGAGTAGATGATTCGGTCCTGCAAACGACCGGTTATACAGAATTTCAGAGAAACTTAAGTCACCACCGATATTTTCCTGTAAATCTCGTGTGAGTTTGTTGCGCTCATCATGCGGTGTGAATAAATTAGGGCAAGATTTCCTACCTACCCACAGATGCATGAACTGAGAGCATTTTTTACGTAGTGACATAGTGCTTTTTCTTTACTTTGGGAAGAGGCGTTGGTGCATTTATTATGGTACATTCTTTGATAGTTGAGAAATTGTAGAGCGAGCAAGCTTTCCCGACTTTGTCTCTTTTCTCTCTGGCGCTGCCCTATAGTTTCAAGTTGCAGTTTCAGTAGACATACCTACTAGCAGGTACAAACTGCTCTAAAGCAGGTGAAAGACTGGTAAGTCAGGACGGTGCGGACTCCGTGTTTTGCGTTTTTCGCAAGGGGACTGGGTAAATGCTTTTGCAAGGTATGCGGAATATGCAAACGATTTTGCTATGCCCGTCGTTTGCGTCTCCAGCAAAATGAATAAGATGATCTGCAAAGGCACAATCACAAGCCAAGATTTACGATAACAGTGCGTTCGCTTCGGTGGTCCGTGTAGTTCTATTATACCCTGCTCTCTGCAACACCGTGTCATGACGAAGAGCTGGAACGCTCACGGTTTGTGCTGGGCTACCGGTTGACAGAAACCCGCATCTCCTGCATCGGCACCGAGTACACTTGGGCTGTTGATGCTCAAGCCTTTCATCCGCGGCTTGTCGCCAGCTGATCCTGCTGCTCGACGGTGAGGAATCGGCGCGAGTGACCTCTGAAGTAAATGTAAATCCTCGTTCATCCAGTTACCCGGTGTCAAAGTGTGGAAGATGTCCAACGTGTACTGAGGGCGAGAAGTACGAGCGGTTTGCCTTTCTTTTATAACCGAAACCAGAGCAGCGAGATAACTGCCTTGCGTACTCCAAAATGACGGAAACAATAAGTTTCAACAGGTCGAGCACGTCACCGCGGATGTAGGCGAGACGGTGCACACTGTTTAAACGCTTGCAGTATCCATGAGTGCTGCCAGAAAAACGACAACAGAGAAGGAGCTCGCGATTCAGCATAATGCAGTGCCACGGGCCCGTGAATTTTCAATGTTCGGGGGAATGGCGGTATAAAAAAAAAAAAAAAAAAAAAAAAAAAAAAACACGCATCAGCGCCACATTAGTGATCACGAATAACACCGGTCACAAACTCCCAAGCCCCACCGCTCCACTCGACACCGACACGACATACAACAAACTGCATCAAAACGCCCCAAAAGTGAAGGCTTCTGCTCCCGTACGCGTACTACAACTAGCGGAAGTGAAGTGTTGGGCGGATGTCCTTCACAAATACTTATATAAAAAATGCTTTGCGCAAGGATGATTTCCATTGATTATTGAATACATAATGATAAAACCCTAATAATTTGTTTTTCTATCTGATTGAAGCTAGTCGGACTGCTCATAACACTGGTCGAGCATGAAAATAACAAAAAGTTGAACTTTTTCATGGCCGGTTTAAGATTTATTGTTAATACATCGTTGTTTCTCGCAACGGACTAATTTTACAGATTTTGCCTCCATACTTTTTAAATGCAAGCAGTTCTTACATACAGCTGTTCATTGTGCCGTGTTTTGTGTCTTCTTCTATAAATCCGTAACGGTCAGCGGCCAAAGAGCTCACCCGCACATGTCAAGCATATATACGCCGCGGGGAGAACTGGATGTTAGTAGGAAGTGTCGGGCGGAGGGTCGGGCGTAGTGTCGGTGTTGTGTTTGTATTTGTGTCGGGGCTGTGTCCTTCGTGGTACTCGTGTTGTATGTGATGTACGTAGGGTTGCTATCTACTTGTGATAGTTCTCAGCGTATTAGTAAACCCCTAATTGTTTTTTTTTTCACTGGCTGCTAAAAATCTCACTAGGTGGCGCAGGTTACCGCCGACTTCAAATAGTTTCCTTGAGCTATTTATCCATTTAAGTTCGCGTCGTAGCTGCCGACGCCACCGACCGCCGACGACGCACGTACGTACCTTTGCACGTAGCTACGTCTGCCGCTTGGAGACTGTTTACTGTGTATAAAAGATATCGAACGAGAACAAACGCGTCCTGTGTGCTTTCAATTCGGCTGAAAGGCGCGCGGCTCGCTGGGCTCGTCTCTCGCCTGTTCTCGGCTGCTGGCCGCCATGTTTCATAAAAAAACACGCTGGACCGTGTTTTTCGGAAAGCAGACAAGGTGTAGCGTGTTAAGTTTACACGGCACCTCGTGTGTAGGCGAATAACACGCATGGCTGCGTGTAAAACGAACACATTTCGACGTGTCCGCTATGGGACAACGGTTTACACGTCTGGGCGTGTTATTTTTGCTAACAGTGTACAAGTAGCATGGCGGCGGCACCACTTCCGGAATGCGCGCACCTGCGCAGTTCGCTTGGTGACATCGGTCTATTGAAGAAGCCACAACAGCTGCTTGTGTCGAGTCTTTCCCAACACTTTATATGGTTGTTCCACTCTTTGAGTGTATGAAGATGTTGCTTTTTGATGGTCGCAAGTGCAACAAAACAACGCGTTTTCCCAGAATCTTCTCAGATCAGTGAAAACAAGGTTCTTGGCACACAAGCACATCACGCCCTTGCCACCTGCCTTGATCCTCGATTCAAGGACATCTGCTGCAGCAAGGAATGAAAAGAGAATGTAGAGTTCCTACTATGTACAATGCTTCAGGATGTACCGGGCTCAAGCGAACTGCGATTTTATGCTCAGCATCCGCGTGAACCGTGATATTATTTTAGTATTCTAATATTTTAGTAGCTTTTGTCTCTATTTAATTATATATCGTTGAACTCCAGTCACTATCGTCTAGTCGCCTTTTTAGAATAATTTTAAGAAACATTTTGGAACAATAAAAATAATTTGATAATCTCTTTGCTCTTCTTTTGTAGCTGTCGACTTACTATTCGGAAACTATTCGAAAATTATTCGATTCGTATTCGTATTCGATTCGGTGCCACAATTATTCGATTCGTATTCGATTCGGTTTCAAAAATCACTATTCGCAAACCCCTAATCATTACTGATCATTGCTGGCTCATTATCAACCTACTTAATTGCACTTCCCAATTGACCTTTGAGCAGTGGCGGATCCAAGCGGGGAGGGGGGCGACGGGGGCGGCCGCCCCCCCCCCCCCCCCCAAACAAAGTCGACCCCCCCTCCCTCCCCCCTTCTCGGAGGGCAATTTGACATGGGTGGACCCCCCTTGCTCAAGAAAGAACCCCCCCAAAAAACGGAGTTCTGGATCCGCCCCTGCCTTTGAGCGCGGATTTCACACGACCATATGGGAACTTCAAATATTTTGATCGCGGACATGTAAATAGAAAACACATCAGACACGGACGACGTGTCTGTTGGGAACGAAGAAAAGGAGATTGTGAAAGGCACCGCCCGTGTTGTTCCATTCGACTTCCGCAAAGTAAGTTTTCGCCGCCGCTGACATCGAAGTTTTAGCCACTGCGATGAACCAGTCGAACGCCACGTTCGATACAGAATCATGCAGCTCCTTCCTGGAGCGATAGGACCGTTTTGTGAGTGTATCTGACAGAATTAAAGAGTTGGGTTTTCATGCTTTGGCATTAAGACGAAAAAATTCGCTTTTAATATGCCGTATCTACCACAATAATAGTAATAGGTCATATATGCCGCGTGTCCTAACTGTCACCAACACTGATCTCTACAATAGAGATCAGTGGTCACCAATCTTTAAAAAAAAAAAAAAAAAAAAGAAAGTCAAGCGCTCCACGAGCCACGAGCATGAAGCCAATTAACTGTAGGTTGTTCGGAAGTATGTTACAAAAGTTCAAATAAAATATTACTTAGCCTAATTAACGAAGCGTTTATTATTCATTACCTAACTTTACAAACATGAATTTAAGGGCCAATGTATCACTTCCAAATTTGTCGAGCGACTCGAGAAACGCCCGATTGAGGTGTTTACGAAGGGATATTCTTTACCTGTTTCATTTTACTGGCCTCCAAAGAAAGCCCTCGAAATATGAATAGTGCTTCATGTTTGGGGCAAGCGCGCTGTCACGTGGTACTTTCTCATGGTTGGAGGGCTTTTTTATCGGCCAGTAAAATGAAGCACGCAAAGCGTATCGCGTCTAAACACCGCAGACGGGTGTTTCTCAAGTCGCTCTACAACTTTCCAATTGACACATTGGCTCGTAAACTAATAATGAAAACGTTCGCTTTATTAATAATTATTAATTAGTTATTAGGACCATTAAAAATAGTCTCACTCATTCGAGATGCTTGCTAACAACACATCTGTGGTTTAATATGTGTAGAGCCCTGTTTTCTTTGCCTTCTTTTAGGAACTGACTACGGTGACGGGGTCCCTCACTTTAGAAACTGCACTAAGGTGACGGGGCTGACGGGGCAACAGGAGTACAGTCATTCTTTGGGGATTCGACTTCCGGCCACCGAGGTGAACGGACGTGCGATGACGGGCTCCGAAGGAGCGGCAGCAACGGCCACGCTTGGCCGCGGTATCTCTGATTCTGATGCGTCGTCTGATTATAAGATTATTTTGCCTCCTCTGCCAACAGGATATCTCGCGACGAATACAGTACTACTGCACTGCGACGTAAGAAACCGCCCCTATCGTATTCAAGACTTTAAACAGGAGATGGAAAGACTGCGTGTGCTTCAAGAGCTGGCATCGGCAGGCGCCTACCAAATGAACCATGTGTGGATGCTGCGGCTACACTCCCCGGCAGCAAAGTAACGTTTGGTGGAGAGCAAGGAACTACTAGTTAAAGGTGGGCGTTGCCTAGTTTTCGACCCGGTCAGCATGGAAGTCAGAGTCAAGTTGCATTGGGTTCCTTACGACGTGCCCAACTGCCAGGTGCGTAAGGAACTAGAGCGGTTTGGCAAGGTCGTCGATATCCATAGAGATCAGAGGAAAAGGTCCGCCATTTTCCCATGCATTCTGGCTGCCGCAAGCGGCGGAGCATGCAGGCAGACCCTCGGGGTCCCAAACATTGTTACCATGGCAACCGAAGCCTCGCTATCCCCGATCGCACCTCCGGAAAGGGAGTCTCATACCATTTATTCTGCGAAGTTTCGTCGACAGCATTCGATTTCACGAACTTCAACAATCCACGAACTTACCGGTGGAAAGGTATTCACGTTCCTTTCGAAGCTTTCTTTTTGCATAGCGCGCAGATGTACGGCCTCGCGTCAACGCTAAACTAAACCAGATAACCGACTTCGCGGGTGGGGCGCGAGAGGGCGCGGCCGAGGAATACGAAACCGCGCAAGCACCAGATTTCCGAGATTTCGACAGAAGGGAAGTTAATGCAACGTAATGAGTATATTGGTTTTTATAAGCATTAGAATAGCTCAGAATTTAGTTTACAACGTTAAATTATCACTGTTTATATTGCTGAGAGTTTTCAGTCTTCGCGATTACCATTGCGACTGTCGTCCTTCAGCTGGCAACATTGCTTTCTTTTTCTCGTGTTCTGTCGCTCTCTTTCGCGATCTTTCACTCGGGACCCCGGGTGTCGGCGCACGGGATTTGCCACTCCTCCTCACCCACCTTTACCCCCCTGTCGATATCAGCAGAGACCACTTCCGCGAGAAGGGCTTTAAGAATGTCCAGACGAACACAAGAATTGTACGCATGAAGCTCAAAGAGGGAATCACCGTGGACGACATGCCACACGAGATTCGAGTTGAAGGCTGCAAGGTTCTCGTTTTGGTGCCTGGGAGGGCCCCTCTCTGCCTTCGGTGTCGACGCAAGGGACACATTAGGCGAGACTGCTGCGTCCCGCGATGCACGGAATGCCATCAGTTTGGCCACGAGGGCACAGACTGTGTCCGTACCTATGCATCAGTTGCCCACGAACGAAAAGACCTAGAAGCGAACGACTAGCAGATGGACGAGGCAGAGGCGGAAGCGGCGACGGGGGAGACGGGGTCTCAGACCCCAAGCGTCAAAGAAACGACCGGGGATAACCTCGTAGCAAAACAGGGTGGTGCAGCGATGACAGCTCAACGGGACAACACTAAGGAAAATAAGCAAACGAAGGAAGACGCCGAAAAGGAAGGCAAGTGTCTGCCACAAGTCACGGGAAACGCGGAAGAAACAAACGCCGAGGAGGACGAACAGACCCGGGACAGCGAAATCGAAGCGATGGAGGAAGTCGACGCCAACCAGGTTGCAAAGCGACAACGAGAACGTTCCCAAGCCTCAGTAGAAGACGGCGGTGGAGGTGGTTTGCCGTGGCAAGTGAGTGGACCCAAGAAGTTTCGTGCCGGGACCAAATCTCGGAGCCAAGTGGACGGTGGTAGACGTAAAGACTCCGTGTGAGTAGCAGTCACTGGACGACCGACATGTACGTAGGTGAAAGCGGCGTTGAAGAGCGGGGTTTTCCTTTCCATTGGTAAGCCCGGAAAGCTTTAACTTCATAAGCAAACACGCTTGAACCTAGTGTACCTCTCCGGTGTGGTACTTTAAATGTGCGAGGGTTAAATTCCCGGAAAAAAACAGTACCACTTGCAAAGACTGGTAAATGATGAAAATATAGATGTATTTGCCCTTCAGGAAACCAAAATAGATGATGGCGAACAGATAATGCAGGCTTTAAAGCCATTCACGAGCAGATACGAAATAGCAGTGAGTCATTCCATCGGTAACTCGGCAGGGTGTTTTTTATTTCTTTCGAAAACTATTGAACTATCTGATCTGAAAATCGCCACTGACAATGAAGGGCGACTTATTAATTGTGATTTTACAATGAAAAATCAACCCTGGCGGGTGCTGTGCGTTTACGCGCCAAATAGAATTAATGACAGGGAAACATATTTTCGACAAGTAGAACAGTACGTTAAATGTGACAGATATGTTGTTCTTTTAGGAGATTTCAACTGTGTAAGTAGGCCACAAGATAGGTCTTCAGCTAATCTGCTTAGCGACAGGAGCGCGCAGCTTTTGCAAACAATAATGGATGATAACGAATTAGAGGACGTCGCAGAGATGCTTAATACGCAAAACGAATTACGTTTCACACACTATCAGTTGTCCTCACATGCACGTTTAGACAGTATCTATGTGTCTACAGACCTTGCCCCATACACCATGGGATACTCTGTCAAACCGCTTCCCTTCAGTGATCACTGTCTAGTAACTGTAATGGTGGGGAAGAAGGAAAAATCACGGCCTAAGTTTAATTGGCAACTCTGGAAACTTAATGTCACCCTGCTAAAAGACGAAATATTTACAAAAGGGGTGATAAGCATTTTAGAGAAAATAACTGCGAGTAGGGCCCTAAGTTACATGGAGAAATGGGAGGATTTTAAGCAGGAAGTGAAAGCATTAGCAATAGAAAGGTCGTCTATTTTAACCTTTAATTCAAGGAAGGAAGAAAAAATGATGCAGCAATACTGGCGCAACTTGCTCAAAGACGAGAGCGATAAACCTGGTGAACTGAGTACAGAGATAAAGGCAGTAAAAGCGAAGCTTCAGAATTTTCAAGATAAACGGTATCGTGGAGCGGTTGTGAGGGCGAGGGCTGAAAAGTTTCTTCTGGGTGAACAGCCCACAAAGCGTGCTCTGGCAGACGAACGGAAGTTTGCGCTTGCAAAGGAGATAACGTCTGTGGACCAAAACGGTGTTGTCAGCTCTGACAAAGACGACATTAAAAAGGTGTTTGTCGCCTACTATGTCGAACTGTTTGGAGGCAAGGATAGGCCCAAGGACATGACGGCCATCAATGATCTGCTCCGGACAGCACCAGAGCTCTCGCAAGAAGCGAAAGAGTGGACGGAAGAACCCATCACACTGTCTGAGATTGACAGAGCTATCGAGGGAATGGCCGCCCACAAAACGCCTGGTCCTGACGGTCTCTGCGCAGAGTTCTATCAGCACTTCCGCGCTCAGCTTTGCCCTTTTTACCTTGAAGTTGTACGAGAAGCTTATGAACTCCAGGCGTTACCGCCTTCGTTCTTACAGTCGCACACGATACTAATACCGAAATCAAATGACACTCTTAAACGACGACAGCCGTCGGGCTATCGCCCGATAGCTTTAAGTAACGTTGATTACAAAATATTTGGAAGGATTTTGTCTAGACGAATTCAACACGCAGTGACTGATCTGGTAGGGGAACACCAGACGTGTGGGATTAAAGGCAGGACTATCCAGACAAATATTCATGTAGCTCGAACTATTATCGAAAGTGCCAATTCTGAGGGAAGTCAGGTTGCAATGATACAAATTGATTTGGAGAAGGCTTTTGACAGAGTGTGTCATGGTACACTATTGCATATTTTATCTAAAGCTAATGTTGGGAAACTTATTTGTGAAGGCGTTAAGATGGCGTACACTGGATGCACCACACGATTGGTTATAAATAACTCCGTTACTGAAAATATAAATGTATTTTCTTCTGTGCGGCAGGGGTGCCCCATGTCACCATTGTTGTTTAGTCTTTATCTTGAGCCGCTATGTTTGAGCATTATAGAGAACGAGCACGTGGAGGGGTTTACGATGGGTAGCGCAGAAGTAAAAGTTTTAGCATACGCCGACGATATTGCTGTGTTTTGTAAAGACAAAAGCAGTGTCACCAAAGTTTTTGAATTATGCAAAAAGTTCTGTGATGTGACAGGAGCAAAGATCAATAAGGAGAAGTGTTTTGGCGTATGGTGCGGGGACTGGGCCACAAAGCCGACTTTTTTTGAGGGCATTCAGTGGAGCGACTCTCCAAACAAGTACCTTGGAGCTCCGCTAGATCACTTGAAGAAAAGCACGCCATATTGGGATGGTGTTACAAAGGATTTAAAAGAACGTACGGGTAAATGGGGTGGTCGCAACATGTCAATTTTTACAAGAGCTACAGTGTGTAATATCTTTTTGATTGCAAAACTTTGGTACGTGTTACAGGTATGATACTGCACGCGCAGCTGTATTCAAAAGATGCACAGGGTGTTTGCTTTGTTTATTTGGATGAGTGCTGGGGAGCCGATGCGAAGAGATAATATTTTTCTACGTCCTTCCAAAGGAGGACTTGGGTTATCACACTTGTTTATCCGACAACTCGTTTCGCGTTTTCTTTATTTACGAGAACAGAGTCACCCGCTTCTGCGGGTTATGTTTCAAACAAGGCTAGCAAGCTTTATCCCGTCTTTCATTGTATCTTCGGAGATCGGCCCCCCCGCAAAGATGGTTGGATTTGTCAAAGAGGTTATTGAAGCTTTTAAGGTTTTAAGTATAAGGTATTCTTACGAATATTTGGCTTCGGTCACCCGAAGAAAGCTGTATCGCGACTTGCTTGACAACCTTTTTCCCGTACCGCTGTATCGGAAGTATTTCGAAGATAAACCAGGACAGGACGTCTTGGCTCGAGTTAAGAAAATGGCCATACCGCCAACAGCAAAGTCGTTTTTCTTTCGCTTGCACAGCGAGACCTTGCCTGTGAAGCTGTGGCTTGGTGAAAGGGGTTTAATTGTGCCTGGCGGAGTCAACTGCCCACTGTGTAAGGAACCCGAAACGATTGAGCATGCCTTCCTGTATTGTTGGGATGCCATTTTTCTTTGGGATGTTTTGAAAAGAACTTTAAAAAAGGAATTATGCATAACGTCGTATACAATACGATTCCTCCCTGTTGAGCCTTATTCTGGTGTTCCATATGACATGATTATGGTTCTTGCGCTCTTCAGTCTGTGGAAATCTCGTATGTCTGTGAGGCATGCTGAACAGCCTCCGAAATCTGCACGCCTGTTTTTCATTGAGTTGATTACACAAGTGAAGAGTGTATATGAGTACAGCCAGACACTGCCCGAGTGGGCAGATACGTTGGAGAGTTTGTGCAAGATAAAAGAATTTTAAATGTACCACTGCCCGAAAGCATGGGGTAGTGGGTTTTAGTGTAAACATGTAAATACGCGCTGAATAAAGAAAAAAAAGTACAGTCATTCTTTGGCGCGCCGGCGTGTTTCTATTGAAGGAGAGCGATCTGGGGGTCTACGGTTCGAATCGCGTTCGGAACGATACTTTTTTTTATTTAAGTCACAGACGCTATATTTATGTGTAGGGGCAGGGACAGGACCGCGAAGCGTGGGTTAATGTGCTTGTAGATTACAAGTTATTAATTCTCACTGTTCCCACCACATACAACACAGGACGGGCCCCCTCACTCTTGCCGGCCGCACTACGGTGAGGGGCCCCCTTCACTTTTGTCTACCGCACTACAGTGACGGGCCCTTCGTAACTTTCAATAATGCCGCAGGGTCGAATTGTCGGCCGTGTGTTTTAACGCGGGGGGAAAGGGGGGGGGGGGGGCTTAGGTTAAAGCGCGTATAAATTATAAGCGCTCTCACCGTTTCGTTAGACATAGACCGCACCGGGGGACGGGGCCTCTCACTTTTGCCTACCGCACTACAGTGACGGGGCCTCCTCATTTTTGCCGGCTGCACTACAGTGACGGGCCCCCTCACCATAGTGAGTGTCTTTCTTTTCTATGTATATTGATGCATGCTCACTGGGACGCCCTATTAAATCTGCACCAATATTATTTTTAAAACCCGCAATAGCTGCACGAATCGTCTTGTCCCCCTGAGTTTTACGGGCAGGCGGACAATAAAATCAACAAAAAATTCGAGTGAAATGTGACTAATTAGCTCAAATTCACGAATTAACTTTTTTAATTACTTTATTTAGGGCATATACTAATATTAAAAATTCAAAGCGGCCTTATACAAAGACAGTTCAATTTTCCCGAAGTTTTCACGCAATCCGGCTAAAGTGCATTCTGCTATGTTGGGCGGGAGTCCACTCCAGCCGGTTATTCCCACGACATCTGCGTACGGCCAAGCCTGCTCAAGTCACGGGCGGCTCGGGTCACCCGATCCCCGGATGCCGCGGCGGCGGGACGGGGCGGTATGACGACGTGGCCGCCCGAGTGGCGCCGTAGGAGTTCCACAAAGCGGTGGCGGGCGGCTCGTATTATACACAACACATTCAGTACGTGAAGGTTGGACTGATGTCTCGGAAAACAGTCTAGTTACGAGAATTCTATAAAATGGAACAGTTTTGATATCGGTTTTGCTTTCGCCTTGAATTTTCCAATATAAGCATATGCCTTAAATGGAGTAATTCGGAAGTTAATTCGTGAATTTGAGCAAATAATCACATTTTATTTGAATTTTTTCTTGATTATATTGTCTGTCTGTTCATGAAACTCGCGTGCACAAACAGCATTCGTGCAGCATTAACGGGGTTTTAAAAAAGTATCGGTGCAGCTAAAAAAAAAAAAACAAAAAACCTGTATAATATGCCTGATGGCGGCTGCAATGAATAAAGAATATCCATGTCGCCTGTGCTGTCTTCACTCATCAACTCGCTCAACTCTTAATTATGGGTAGAAAACACCCACAACCGGGTCATCTTGATGACACAGCGCGAAAGACGGCGAGAAGAATTGACCTACAAAATGAAGAGCGATAAGGAAGCGTACAGGGTGTAAACAAAAATAAATAAAGGATGCCCCTTCAAAGACATTTTGACCGTGGGAAGATGCGCCATACAGCTTTTTTCGTATGCCGTTGCGAACGGATCAGAAAAGCATCCACTGTTCCCTTACCCAACTCCCGAAGGTCGAGGATATGTCCGAAACCGCTTTCATTATAGGACAGATGCAATCGTTATTTTTTTTTTCTTCTCGTAACTGGCATTTGTCATTCCATTCTAAACTCCGATGTCTCTCCTAAAATACGTCCCTCCCCAATATAAGCCGGCTTCGAGTCCAGGAACCACATGCTTGCTTGTAGAAGCTACGTGCATTGTACTGGCTGGCTTGAAGGTCCACATTATAAATAAAGTGTACGTTTGCTTTCTCTCGACTGATTTTCCTGAAGCGGCAGGACGTGAATGGTGGAGAAGCAGGCGAGGCTTGGGCGTTTTTCTTGCTTCTCGCACTTTCTCAGCCAAAGCGAAAGCCACGATCTTGGGAAGGAACTGGCAGCTGGCTGAACTACACGTTTGCGACCTCGACTAGCCGCTATTTTGTAGTCAGGAGATCCTTCAAATTTTGGGTCAATTCTCTGTCAAGGTAAAGGCAAGCCTTGAAGCCTGAGGAAAGAGTAGGCAAGCTGGCGATTTGTTTAAAGGGGTACTACAACAGAATTTCGGCACTTATTTTTTGGTCATTACGTGTTCAAAGAAGCAGTATCACATCGGAGTTGGACACACCAATATTTTGTTAAAAAGACACGAAAGACACGAAAATGAATTTTAAAACAAATTAAACGATTAGCAAAGAGCACCTGGTGGATGTCGCTAAAGCCTCGTTTGTAATGCCCGTCTAGGAACCTTGACAGGTAGTGACAATGACTGTCTCGCCTAGAACTATAAATGCTTTGAACCTGACGTGATCCCGACAGCTCTATGGCCAGCACAAGAGAAGAGGGGAAGGAGGAACTCCCCACTCAACGGGACTCTCTTCTGTGTGTCCCAGACGTCGCTAATCTCCCTCTAAGATTCTAGAAGATTAACACGTCACTCGAAATTCACACAAAAGCAGCTTTTGCGGTTAGTTGCGGTGGCCCGATCACTGGCGTGCTTCGACCACTTCGGCCTCGCCGCTGCTTTGCTCATCCCGAGACAAAGTACGTCACGATTGGGCCGGATGTGACGTGCTCTCCGCTGGCTTCTCTCCGAGCGCTTGCCATACAGCTATCAGTCCGAATGCCATTTACGTATATTGTGGATCATATTGTCACGAATGACAGTTGATGAGGCGATAATAACTGAAGAGACTAAACGTTTAATGGGGCGAACTTGTGCCTAAAAACTAAAAAAAAAGGAACAGAAGAAAGCAGAGCGTCGCGGGCGCAACGCTGAGGCGAAACTGACTGGGGATCGCCATGCGGAGTCCCTTATGTACACACGTTGGTTTCTGGAAGAATCGGCCTAGAAGGTTCGGCGACGAGAGCATTCGCACCTCGAACAATCAACAGGATTCCCGAATTTACTAGAACACTAAATTGCAAGGATAAACAGAAGACGCGCCGCTCCCAGAAATCGAACCCTGGCACTTCGCGTGGGAGGCCACGGTCGCGCTGCCTACTTGGCTAGCTGCGCGCGCGGCAATATTGAGCCTATTTCTGACCACGACGGGTATAGTTCAAATTTCTCGCCTAACGTTATAAGTTTTGTAGACCTCGCTCTTGGTGGACGTTTGCGTTGTACAGCCGGAGCCGTCCCATACCAGGTGGCGTCGTCAATCCGCATTATCTCAAGTTTCGGGAACCGTGGTCTTACTCTTTCGACACCTTTTATGCTGTTCCGGCTTGCTCCCACGTCTGTGTAAGTTTTTTTTTTCTTCTTTTTTTTTCTAGGAGTTTAAAAAAAAATGTTTTAGTACGACTTTCTATATTTCTACTTCGAGAAAGATTTTTCTTTTTTAAGCTTCAGAAACAGAAAAAAAAAAAACATTTTGTAGTAACGTAATTAAAAAGTAAGAAGGAATTTCCTCAAAATAACTGCCTCCAAGTAATTCATTACATTACTATATTACCAGTTCAGGAAATTAATACATTTATTACTGAAACAATTAATTTAATTACTGTAACTTCATTAATGTCATCACTGACATCTCAACCTCCCACACACAAGCGAATGCCACACGCCAAGGCTTTGCACACGCATACATATGAAACGGGAAAAAAAAAACAAAAAAAACGAATACCATGGAAGCAGCTACGAAGAGAGAGAGCTCAAGAGAATGCCTTGCAACCCGAGGCCTCCGATTGTATGGGGCGGAGTGCTTTGCTCGCCTTGCATGGCCGTAGCTTCGCAGTCAGTATCCCTGAAAATCGCAGTACCGTATCCGTTTCCCGAATCTCGTGCGTGTGCTTCGCGTGGTAACTGTGAGGCGAAAAACTGATATCTCCGTTTTGCAGTACGCCGAAGCTACCGAAATAAAAAGAGAGCTGATTTTGATGATTGTTTTCTCTATATAGGTTAACTCGACATCAATTGCTGAAGGTTGAACTGGCTGAATAGAATTAATCGCGATGGAAGCAGTAGTTTGTAATGGAAATATTAATCGGTCAAGTCACCAGTTAGCTATGTTTCTATATAAACCACACCGAAACCGCTTTTTATCTGCACCCACATTTTTGGAAGCAGTTGGAACCGGGTTACCCCCCCCCCCTCCCCCTCTTTTCCTTTTAATTTTGCGACCCGAGATCCCAGATGTTCCGGTTAAATTGACCTAAATATGTATTTTGCAAATATCATCATGTGATATTGAGAGGCGGTACATATGCAAGAATTCAAACGTCATTATGCCGAATTAATATAACACATTAACATATACATAGGCGATACCAAAATAAATTATACCCTATAATGAATCCGTACGAAAGCTGTAATTTAACAGCAGTTCAAATTATACGAGAATGTGTTTTCATTCTTCAGTCGCAACTTTATTGAATAATAGATCTTTTTAATCAAGTTTTAACATTTATAATTATTCCAATTTCTGCAAATCGGTATTTGTATTATAGCAATCGTTACTGCATTTCAGGTAGCAAAATGTATATATTATTAGAATATGAATTGTTTGCGTGATTCTACATGTAAAATATGCTTTACGAGAACTATTGCTATTTTTCAATGTATTCGAAAGTTTAGACCTAAAACGACGGGGAATGTAAGTGATACCTCAACGAAATTAAAACATACCCGTCGTGTTCAGAAATAGGCTGAATATGGCCCACAATATCCCTAAATGACAATCGCACGTTTGTATTTTCAGCCTGACGGCTATATTTTTCGTTGTAAACGGCCTACTCTGGCAAGTGCCCGGAGAGCGACCAGCGGAGAGCACGTGACATCCGCCGCAGTCGTGACGTAGATTTTCTCGGGACGAGCAAAGCATCGGCGAGGCTGACGTCGACAGTATCGCCCTAGCCGTTCCAGCCACCGAAGCGGCCGAAGCACGCCAGCGATCGGGCCACCGCAACTAACCCGAAAGCTGCTTTTGTACGAATTTTGAGTGACGGCTTAATCTTCTTTAATCTTGTAGAGGGACAAGAGCGACGTCGGGGACACACAAAAGAGAGTCTCGGGGAGAGAGGAGTACCTCCTTCCCCTCTTCTCTCGTGGTGGCCTGAGGCGAGACAGCTATCGTGACTACCTGTCAAGGTTCCTAAATGGGCATTACAAACGATGCGTTGGCGACATCCACGAGGTGCTGCTTGCTAATCGTTTAATTCGTTTTAATCCCTTTTTGTGTCTTTTTTAACAAGAGATTGGTGTGTCTGATGTGATACTGCTCCCATGAACACGAATAGACCAAGAAATAAGCGCCGAAATTTCGTTGTATAATATCCTTTTAAAGGGCCCATGAAAGGGATTTTGGGCTGGGGTAAATGAATTTAGACTGGGATTACAAGTCAAGAGGTAGGAGTAGGGTGCCTTCATGTGCGCTTCGCATAGAGTGATGCCAACTGCCTGTTTCCCTTTCCCACACCCTCTTCCACCGCCATATTGTTCCTCTCATGTTTCCCCGTGCACCGGAAAGTGGCCTTTGTGTCCATCGGTCCTCCCATCCGAGGGGGAAAATGCTAATCCTCCCTCCGTGGGTTCCACAACGCTGCTCCGAACTTGTGAAATAAGGTGCTTGTTTCCGGGAGGGTTATAAGCCCCACGGATTATCGCCGAGAACCAAAATGGCTGCTGGTTTGTCGGCGAGCGGAATTACAAAGGGTGGCGCATCACCCTAGCAAAGCGCACATGAAGGCTCCTTAGGTAGGAGTAGGGTGCCTTCATGTGCGCTTCGCATAGAGTGATGCCAACTGCCTGTTTCCCTTTCCCACACCCTCTTCCACCGCCATTTTGTTCCTCTCATTGTTTCCCCGTGCGCCGGAAAGTGGCCTTTGTGTCCATCGGTAATCCCATCCGAGGGGGAAAATGCTAATCCTCCCTCCGTGGGCTCCACAACGCTGCTCCGAACTTGTGAGGTAAGGTGCTTGTTTCCGGGAGGGTTATAAGCCCCACGGATTATCGCCGAGAACCAAAATGGCTGCTGGTTTGTCGGCGAGTGGTATTAAAAAAGGTGGCATCACCCTAGCAAAGCGCACATGAAGGCTTCCTCCCACAAGCGTGATGCGCCCGTTTCAAATCTCTCCGCAGTCGAAAGAAGAGTTCACTGGAAACGTTCCTTGTTCCGCTTCAATGGATTTCAACTTGTCTCCGATCCCCTTTGTATTCATTGGAGGGGGAACCGAGCCCCTGAAAGCTGCCTTTGTATCCATCGGAGTTGGAAGCTAATCCCCGAAAGTCGTATTTGTTTCCATCGGAGAGGAAAAACTCTAATCTCCCTCTCGTGGCTTCCACAATGCTAAGTCAAAGTCGAAAGATAAAGGAAATATGTACAGAAAGGCAAGACCCTCCTCGCGCGTTGGCCGCGACGTCACGGAAACGATGGGACGCTATTGGATGCGGAGGTGGCGGAGGGATATATGATTCCCTTTGAGGGGCATTTGCCGCTACTTTCTTAACCTGTAACCGACTATAATAGCGTATCATTTAGTGGGCCAAAAGAAGTAAGGTAGAAACTCAAAAGCCTAATTTTCGGTACGAAAATTTGAAACACAGTGGACTATTTCGTACCTCCTTCCATTCGAAAACGCTCTGCCTTTTCACTGTGTTACATCCGCAATACCCAGAGCACGTCACCCGGCCCGAACGCACGTCACACGACACCGGACCTCACTTATTCCCTTCACCACTGAGATGACAGTGCGGTTGAAGCTACACGCTTGCCGGACCTAAGGAGCCTTCATGTGCGCTTGAAGGCACTCTAGCCGGACCGATCAGCCGCCTCCCTTTCATCACCTGACCTCATTCTCTGCGCGTGATCACGTGGCAAAAGTGTAGCTGGCCCAACGAGCACGTAGCTTCCACAGCACTGTCAGCTTAGGGGTGAACGGGGTGGGAAAAGCAACTTTTGTTCGAGTTTTGAGCGACGGTCTAATCTTCTAGGAGGAGAATGGCAGTGTCCGAGTACACCAACGAGGGTCCGAGCAAGAGAGGAGTCCCTCCTTTCCGTCTTCTTGAACTGTTTGGTACAATGCGCGATTTGTGAGTTGGGGAGGAAAGAAGGACAAACTTTGAAAAAAAAACAAAAAAAAACGATTAATTGTGCACGCGAATTCATTCACTTAAAATGTAAAGTATTTCCAAAGGCAAATTAAGGACTTGCTTGTAGAGTTACAGAATTTAGAGAAGAGTGACACAAATGTATCGTCCTGTCCTCATAATGTGTTACTCACCTCTAAATCTCGTAAATTAAAGACCCTTTACTTGTTTTCCCCTCAAGAACCGTAGAAAAATAGCCAGAATCAACGCATGGCGATCCTACTCTCTTTTCTTGCGGGGTTAATACGCGTGTATGTGCATTTAAGATGAACGACGCGAATGTTCCAGAAGCATAAATTATAGCAACAAAATAATTTGCATTTGGCTTATGCCAGACTATAGACATCAGTAATGACATTACTTTAATGAAATTCTAGCACTTCCTTAGGTGACCACGATTATAGAGACAAAATGATCGTCTTCATTTGGCTTGGTCCAGACCAGAGACAGCGGGGATGACATTTCTATAATGAAATTAGAGTACTTAAGTATGACTTTCTCGAGAACTCCACGAACTCCACAACTTCGCGAAAGGGACAGAGAAGAGCAAATTAAAATAAACAATAAATAAAGCTATTAAATATACAATAAAGGCTCCAAACTTTGTGGGATATATCTCCAAGATTCTGGGAAATTTACCGCTTGCGCCCGCAATAAGAAAAAAATTTTAGTCGAGCAGCTGCAGTTATCGTTATACTAATATAACTGAAAAGCGTGTTGGTAATTTGGTGCAGTCCACAGAAAGAATGAAAAGACGGAGGCCACGAAAGAACTGTTCGTCGTTCCATATCCTCCGTGTTTTAGAGCGCGCAGCTCTTAGGCACCCGTTTCCGGCTTGAGCGGCGTCGGCGTCGACGTCGCCGTAGCCGTCGGCGCAACCGCGCGCTGCATGCAACTCAGGTTGCATGCAACCCGTGTTGCATGCAACCCGTCAGCGTCGGCGTAACCGCGCGTTGCACGCAACTCAGGTTGCATTCAGTTCAAGTTGCATGCAACCCGCGTTGCATGCAACTTGCCGGAGTTGCCGGGTTGCATGCAACCCGGCGACTCCCCGAGGTCACGTGACCCCCCTCGAGGTCACGTTACCCCCCCCCAGGTCACGTGACCCCCTCCCCGAAGTCACGTGACCCCCCCCCCCCCCCCCGAGGTCACAAGACCCCCCTAGTACCCTTCCCTCCTCCTCCTCAAGAGCTGCGCTCTAATTCGGCGTTACAGGGAATTGTAAACGGCTTTCATTTTTATTCCTTCTGTAGTTTGAATCGTTATACTCCAGGGACAATTATAGACGGCAATAATATAATATAATTTATTACTAATTCGAATCTAGGGAACGAGTACTTTTTGTTCCCTGGCCCGACGTATACTTTGCATTCGGTCTTATGAACCGCCTTTGCAATATCTTGAATTTCTTTTCACCACAATGGAAAATCTTGATTCTTCCGGGGATAGTGGACGGACTCGTGACCCGAATACAAATTGAAGTTTTATCGTTTTCATGATAACTTTTTATTGCTCGGGAAAACATAAAATGTCCCGAAATGTTGGCCATGCGCCAACGCACAAAGGTGGGGAGATTAGGTATTATATTCAGTCTAATCATCATTCATAATTTATTTTCCTTGAGGGCCCGTGGAGCATTATACAAGGGGGTGGCAATGGAACAAAAAAAAAATGAACAGTAAACACAATTATAACACTGTAAGCTAGTTGGGTAGGTTAGATAAAGAGAGGGTAATGGCTTCAACAATTTAGTAGTATCATATATAGAAACAAAGCTGTGAGGTAGTGAATTCCGATACTCGATGGCCAATAATAGTGTGGATGTCTGGTGAGAAACATAGGTGATCTTGACGCGGGAAAATACGTTGGGGAGGTGATAGCAGTGATTCTTGAGGTGGCTATTGTGATAAAAAATTCGATGGGGAGAGAAAGGCGTGATACTCGGCGGTGAAGGGAAAGTGAATGAAGGTTAGCTGATTGCGTAATCCTGATATGCTGGTATATGGTGAGTAGTTGTTATAAATGAAACGAATTAAGGGCTCTGTTTTGGGACGGATTTCTAGATTATTTGCGGGTAGGACTGCCATGGAGACCATATAGATGAGGCGTATTCTAACTTCGATTTTATAAGAGTAGTATACGCTAGTCGTTTTAAAAAGGGTATAGCAAGTAAGTTAAGGTTACGGCGCAAATATTCGAGAGAACGGTTAGTATCACAAATAACAGAAGTTATGTGAGTCGTTCATGATAGGTAAGAGGTGAGATGAACACCCAGGTATTATAAGATGAGCATGCTATTACTTGAGTGTTACTGAGGTAATACGAAAATGGTGAGGCACGCGAAGTGCGGAAAAATGATAGGGATCTACATTTATTAAAGTTTAACGTCATCTGCCCATTTTTCAAACCAATGAATTACAGACTCAAGGTCTTCCTGAAGAGCAT